>LR749759.1:371281-386723 GCA_902729485.2 Mus minutoides
CTAAAAATAATCAGTACTTACATATTCATATCCAAGGTAACTTGTAGACATCATCTCTGCAAGTCAGATATATAGCAGCCATATATACTGGCTCTTTTAAATATCTATAAATCATGCTGTTTCAATCAGAAGGAAGTCTTGAAAAGGAGTCATTGTTCCCATAGATGGGCATTCATGCATTACAACTTAAGATAGTTCTGGAAAGAACTTACCTGGCCATCTTTAAATAAATGAGATGAGGTGAGACCTCTGACCCATCAGTAAGTTTTAAGACCAACTAGAAAAGGCATGTGAGGAGCTGCTCACTTAGAAAGAGCTTCCCAGAGTCTCCTCTGAAGTGTTATTTCTCCCACTTGCCCCTCCTTCTGCTTACACTTCCACTAGCCTTGTGGTTGTACTTTGGTTAATCTGGGTCACAGTGTTTATCAGCCAGCCTTGTCTTTATGCACATATCCATGGTTTCACTGTGTGGCTCCCTTATGGGAAGACTATGACCTCACTCATCTTTCCAACCCCAGATCCTAGGTCCCTGACACATAGTTAAAAGCTCAGTCAATTTGCTTGGATGAATTGCTCAAAGAACAGTATGTATTGCTAGGCTAGGATGCATATTTTGTTTTCTAGAACCTCGTGGTGATTAAATGTGCCTCCTTACAGCATGCCTGCTATCCCAATGGGTGTCTGATCCAACAGCCATAAAAGAACAGTTAGTGGGTGTGGCCACGGTTGGTTATAAAAGGGATCAGAGGCCTTTCCTAGGTGGTTAAGTCTTTCCCAATAGCTGCTTGAGCTGTATGATCAAGCCTTGACTCTACAGGAAGTAATTTTGGTCCCCTCTGAAAGTTGGTTGCCAGGAGAATGGAGCACATGCAGCAAGTCCTGTGCCGGAGGCCAGCAGAGCCGCAAGATACGCTGTGTGCAGAAGAAGCCCTTCCAGAAAGAGGAGGCGGTGCTGCATTCCCTCTGCCCGGTGAGCACGCCCACTCAGGTTCAAGTCTGCAACAGCCATGCCTGCCCTCCAGAGTGGAGTTCTGGCCCCTGGTCTCAGGTAACTAGTACTGCTCTGGAAGCAATGGTTTTGGTCTGCATGAAAAACCAAGGTGGTGGAAATACAGGTGACTTACAGCCTGTGGGGCACTTAGCAATGTGCATCTTCATGGTGAATTAATAAGGCAGTGCCTGGGAATCTTCATTTCAGCTAGTACCAGATTAGTGGCTCTTATCTGGCTGGAAGTCTTGGACCTCTTATACCAGAGCTAAGACTCTTCCTTAGTAGTCCAGAAATTAACATGGAAACTATTTAGGGCAGCCTATGAATATAGATAGAAGGGGATTGGCATTCAGTCCTGGCTACTAGAGATGGATCCATGGTAAGGCACTTGCCACCAGGCCCAGCACCTGAGAACAAACCCTGGTATTCACACAATTCCTGTAAGTTATCAGCTGACCTCTATGCATACAGAATGAATGCATGCATGCATGAATGAATGAATGGGAACACATAGAACAAGATAAAGGAAAAAGATGTAATTTTTGCTTCAGTGGAAATGACGTAGAGCTAAAAGAATATATAAGAAATGGCACCGGTTTGCAGTTGTCATGAGGCATAGATAGCATCATGGGACAGAAGAGGTAAAGGGTAGGAATCGCTTGCTCTGCACACTTCATAAATGTCCTGTAAAGCAGATATCTTCTTCTGGGAGCATGTTCATCTGAGAGACATCTTGGAAGTGAAAGTGTTAGGTCCATGACAAAGACCCCACTCGAGTCTCAGGAGTTCACGCACACAAGGAATCACGAGAGACCATCTTGATGTAATACACATGAGGGAGGTTTATTCATGGAGCTCCGCGGGATGACACCCAACCATGCAAGTGGTGGAAGAGTCGACCACGAGGCTCGAAAATTAGAAGCTTTTATAGCAATGGGGTAGGGGGTTGGGGAAATTGGCACGGTTTCATATGATTTGCTAGTTCAAACATCAGCAAGAGCCCTAGGTATCAGCTTGAGGTAACTCTAAGATACAAGGGGGCGCCAGGATGGCCAGTTTTTCATCCTGGCCAGTTCTTCAAAAGGGCCCTACTAGCATCTAGAACACAGAGGCAAACATCCTCTGGGACCCAGAGAGGTCCCCACAACACAGGATAAGTACCAGGATCTCCCTACCTTCAGCACCTCATCTTAGCCTGTGTAGTGGCTAAGGTGAGATAAGTGTAGGATAAGGCATGTACCATGATGCTAGTTAGTGGCGAATGGCCTCTTGTCTGCTGTGCTTTCCCTTAAATTCTGTTCTCTCCCAAAGGAAGTGTATTTCTTACCAAGTTTAACAGTGCACTACCAAATTACCCAGAAGAGACTATAGGGGAAGATTTTTTAATCAAAGTAAGACTGTACTTTATAAGGAATAAGGATCTAAGAGTAGGTGGAAATATATTGAACATAAGAATGGATCCATGCAAGAAGAGGAAAACATTTGTTTATAGCATGGAGTAAATCTTAGTAGGATATGGTATGGAATCAATGTTTCTCTTCAATTGAGAATTGCAAACGGAGGGCAGATGGAGCCACACGTGTATGATGGGCATGGACCAACGTAAACGGGTGCTACAGAGTGTCCAGCACATCTTAAAGTACTCAAGCCTTCACATAGAAATATTTTGAATGGTTTTCTCTTTTTAAAGTTGAATTGGAAAGACCAGACCTGTCTTGAGTAGTTTCAGGCTGAACACGATACAGAATTCATTTCCACAAGCTATTCAGCTCTTAGACACGGGTCATGGCAACAAATCAATTTCTTCTTCAACCAATGGATATAGTTTGCTCTTCTGAAAATATTGCAAACAAAATTAAGATTTTTATTAACTGCTAGGGAATTATACATGAGAGAGCAGTGATAGTTTCCATGGCTCGGGTTTGAACTTACTTTTCAGCTTGTGTCTGTTTCTTAGCAGATAACTACCTGGGCTTCAGTCCTCAAGTGTTTCCTTTGAAGAGGATGATAGCAATGAACTCAGAAAGTTGGTGGACAGTTGTATGATATGTGGGCCAATTTATAACCTGAAATCTATCATGCTGCATGTATTGCAAAGTTCCAGCTATCACAGGATGTACTAGCCATGATATGAATGACAATTTACAGTGGTCCCTAAGCCCATGTAGGACTCTGCCCCAACCTATTATTTAGGTACCAGAGGCCACATCTCATTTGGTCTTTCTGAGAGAAAAAGATGACTCCAAAGATCAACACAGTGGTAGAGCCCTCCAAGACATTCCCTGTTTGGAACCAGTCTTCTGAGAGATCATGAAAAGTTTTTAGCTGCTCCGGGGATATTTTTTGCAATCTTATCTGGTTTACAGAATTCTCAGGAAAGTCAAAGAAGAAAGGTCTTAGAAAAAAAAATAAGTAAACTTCCCAGGGTAGCGATTTGGATTATGCAAAGTTCTTCAGAAATATTTGACAAGTGCATGTATCCTCTGTCTGGTAGTTCACACCATGCCCCATGCTCAAGGGCAAGTTCTTAGGAGTAAGAATTTTGCTCTTCTTGACACTGTCATTCACATCCTCACTGAATGTGTGTACATATTTCTACTGTGCATTCTGTGCTAGCAGTAACATTCCTTAGACAAATTCCCATGGCAGACAGAGGAAAACAAGTTCTGGTACAACATATCCTGTGCCTGAAAGAAAAAAAAAAAAACTTTACAATGATGAGTTTAGTTCATCTTCAGACTGCTAGACTCATCCAGCATCCTCGGGTACTCAGATGTTTCAAGAGGAAGCTAAATATCCCATTACTATATTCTCAGTGTTTACCCAACTGAAATCCATCTGAAATGGGTGCAAATGGCATCTCTTCTCCTCCTTCTCAAGTGTTCCAAGACCTGTGGACGAGGAGTGAGGAAGCGTGAGGTCCTTTGTAAAAGCCCTGTGGCAGAGACACTCCCCGAGAGCCTGTGCTCCAGCAGCCCCAGACCCGAGGCACAGGAGGGCTGTGTGCTGGGACGGTGCCCCAAAAACAACAGGCTCCAGTGGATCGCCTCTGCGTGGAGTGAGGTATGAGTTTAGGCACATAACTGGGTGGGGGTGGGTATTTTCATAATGGCTCTCTCCCTCACCCACACTCTCATGGCTCCTTTCTGTGCATACATGTGCCAGGTGCTTACCTATTGCTCTTTCTTATTGGTTTCCATGGTTACAAAATGTAAAGAGATGATTGCCGATATTCCACATGCTTTATCAAATTCCCACTTTGCCCAGTTCAGGAGCCCAACCCGTATGGTAGCAGCACCCACATTTAATGTGGATCTTCCCACCTCATTTCAGCCTCTCTGAAAACTGCAGGGCTACGGTTCCTAGGTTGTTTTAAATCTAGTTTTTAGATCTGAGAGTGAGCATCAACTACTGTAAGAAGCTTGGTGGCCACACAACTGTTCCTACAATGTACTTTTGTTCTCACACATTAAGCACTGGCTGCATCATGAATGGAATCCTACAGTATCCCTGTCTTCTCTCTATCATTTTATAGAAGCATTACTGTAAAATAGCCAGATGAAAAATGTGCCCTCTTTACTACCAGTCATCACTATGCACCACGCAGGTAACATTGAGCTAGCTTGTTCATCTTTACAATGGAGCTAACATATCGCCTCCATATTTTATAATATTTATACTGGTGTATTGAAATGCTCACTTTATCAAGACCCTGTACACTGCCTAATAGTTTAAAACAGTCAGTTCTCTTTGAGGTTTCTCTCTTTCCCTCCCTGGTGTAACACACGGTTAGACTAGATCTAACTGTTGGGATAATTGCTGTTGTGCGGTGTGTGGTGCATTACCTGTCAATAAAAAAGCTGAGAGCCTATTAGCAAACCGCAGGAAATAAAACATGGGAGTTCCAGGAGAAAGATAATCAGAGGCAGGTGATTCACCCAGACTCTGAGGAAGTTGGACCCATAAAACTGAGGAGTGGTAACTAGCCTTGTGGTAGACATAGGATAGTTTAAACGGGTTATGTAAGTCATGAGTTAGCCATGGAATGGCCAAAGCTTATAGACTACACATTTATTTATAAAGAAAGCCCCTGAGTCATTATTTGGGAACTGGGGCATGTGGTATGGAGAAGCACAAAATATCATCTAACCAAGATGGAGACAGGTAAATATATAAAGGTAGGCAGTTATTCTATCTAAAATGGTTCTGACTCGATCATTTTCATTCCTTGGCTCACGCTCTCCACTCCTCAGAGAAGTCTCAAGTAGTCTTCTCCACTCCAGTACAAACCCAGCTCCAAGGGTGGAAGCTGAGGCGAAATCAAGAGTATGTTAAATTATTACAAGATAATATACAGGGCCTTGACAAAGTGAGTAAGCCAGTGACCTCAGCCTCACACGTCCACGTGGTACCTCATCCTTCCTGATGAACAGGGATGTCTCTTTGTAACTCAGAGGAAAATCACTTCAACGCTCCGGCCTTTGATTTCCTCCTCTGTAAGCGGAGGGACTTGGCTGCTGTATCAGGTCCTTGACACTGTGTGGCTACGCAGCTCAGCGGATTTGACTGTGGAGGTCTGTGTGCGCTCTGACACCTCCTTTCTGGGCTCCTAGTGTTCTGCAACCTGTGGCTTGGGTGCGAGGAAGAGAGAACTGAAGTGCGTCGAGAAGACCTTGCAGGGGAAACTGATAACCTTCCCAGAGCGGAGATGCCGCAACATTAAGAAGCCAAGCCTGGAACTGGAAGAAACCTGCAACCAAAGGGCTTGCCCCGTGTACAGCATGGCGGTGGCGAGCTGGTATTCATCACCATGGCAACAGGTTGGTGCATGCAATTTAGGAGGCAGATGGTCAAGTGAGTCGGAGTAGATTGGTATTGTACTTAGCCCATCAACCACTGTCCTGCTGTGTAGAGTTGGGATGACTGACATCATTTGAGCTATTCCACCTCTCTGTATGAGCCTGGGCAGGTATCACAGTCTGGCAACCATAGCTTTAGACCTCGAAATTAGAAAAATAAATAAAGCATTGAATAGAAGCCCGTGACAGTATGCTTACAGCAACTGTTAATTGTTGCCCTATGAAACCATCACTTCGGGGATGCTGCTTTTACCCGCACTACCTGGTTGCTAGAGCAACATGTTTCCAAGGGACACACCCTAAATTTTGCCAGCCCCTGCCTGTGCTTTCTGTTCATGGTCTACATGCACTTTCTCATTCCCTATTTGCATTATTTCTTGTGTTAACCATTATTGTCACAATTTTCTGGACAAGGAAGGTAAGGGTAAGAATGTTCAGCCATCAGCTGATAGAGACGTATTTTCTTAGGGTCACTAGTTGGGTTCCATAAGAACGGGAAGCTATGTTGAGGTCCTTGAGACATCGAGACTGTAGCACTCACTAAGGTGACTGAAGCTGCTCACCACAGCCTGGTGGCACCTGTGTATAACATTGAAAGGTGCCAAGCAGGACCTCAGAATTAATCACCAATGTAAGGGGATTGAACACACACACACACACACAGAGAGAGAGAGAGAGAGAGAGAGAGAGAGAGAGAGAGAGCACCATAGGCTTCTTAAATTTTGTAATCTTATTTAACCTTTACACATTCTTTTTTATTGTTTGTGAAACACACTGCTACATGTAATTAATATAAAGACATTTTTACACAGGGGGATCATATACTTTTATCTGAACAAGTAAATTTGATCAGAAGTCAGCCAACAAATGCCAGGAAGCCAGATGTTTTCTTCCTCAGACACCTGTTTTTGTATAATAAAGGCTGACTTTAGACTTAAATACTTATCTTTTCTCTCTCTCTCCCCTACTCTCTCTCTCACGCACATATGTATATATGTGTGTATATGTGTATATATTCATATATGTGTGTGTCAGACAATTTGGTGGAAATCATACATCTGTATTTGAGTGTTGGGATAATTCCTAGCTGCATCCTCTTTCCTCCTGAACACCAGGCCACAGAGCAGTATTTGTACAAAATGATGCTGTCAGCTGCCCGCAGTCCATTAGAAAGCAACGGAGCAATGATCTATTGACAGCGTTGCCCCTCCCCCTGTAATCCTTATCTGTCTTTCTGCTGAAGATCCATCAACTCTTCCTGTAGTCATTGGTGACAAAAACCTAGATTCTTTTTAATTGGACAGTAAAAATCCCTGGCTGTTAGGTACCATGCTACCTCAAAACCTGGCTAAGCACCATCCCAAAGTGTCTCTGATTATAGTACCTCCTTTATGGTCCCTGTTTCAAACTAACCCCATCCATTCCGGCATCTGGCTGAGGTTGCTTGGGTTTCTTGGACTCCATCCCTGGCCATGTCTGGATTTGTTTCTGAGATTTTAAGGCATTTCTGGAGCCTACCTCCAGAACCCCTTAAATGGGGACACACACTCTCTGATAGACCACACAGCTCACACTGGGCTGAGTAGACTTGGCCTGTATACCTAGACCCGGTTGCAGACTGCAGGCATCTGTAGGCATCTTAGTCCTGAATATTGGAGCTTCCGTCTGTTTGATGACACCAACCTCAGAAAGGATGCTGTCCAGCTGAACAGGTATAAAACTCCCTTCTCTCTATCCTTGGCAGTGCACAGTATCCTGCGGGGGAGGGGTCCAGACTCGGTCTGTCCACTGCATGCAGCAAGGCCGGCCTTCCTCACGTTGTCTGCTCCATCAGAAGCCTGCGGTGCTCAGAGCGTGTAACACCAACTTCTGTCCAGCTCCTGAAAAGAGAGGTAAAGGATCCTTTGCCCCATTACCTTCACCAGTTTGAAGAAAGCTTTCCCACAGCTCATCACAGTTGGTTGGGCAGCTTGTACAACTCTATGGCACCCTGACCCCAGTCAGCAGCCACGGGACTGCATGCTTACCCTCGTGCAAGCCCAAATCTGAGGCAATTCTGGTCAACACCAGATTGTTTGCATGATCTGAAGGCAGCAGTTCACTCAGTGAAGTTTTTCAGTGACTCGATCTTAGGTCATATCACCACCCTTCCTTTTTAAGATGAAATATCTGGAGTGTGAGATGTAGCATGGTGTGCATGGTGGCGTGCGTGCCTAGCATGCACAAATCCCCGTGTTCCATTCCAGCATGATAGAAAACTAGGCATAACTGTGCACACCGTAATTCTAACCTTTAAGAGGTGAAGTCAGGAGGACTGGAGTCATCCTTGGCTACATCGTAAGACTAAGGCCAGCCTGGGCTACATGAGACCCTCCTTCAAAAAAGGTTATATTTGCACTGGTTAGCAAAAATTAAGGAAAACAAAATCTCTCCCAAAGGAGCTCACATTTCCACTGGCAAGAGAGGGAACTTACAACCCATTAAAATGACGGTGATCTTAGTTGGTTCAAGTGCAGGGCAGCCGGTGCTGATGGGTAGTTCAGAGGCATGCTTAGAAATCCACGTCATTTTACAGTAGTCCAGCATACACCAGGACAAAGGTCTCAATCCTATCAGAGTCTTTCCACCACACACGACTGCTGGGATTTCTTTTCTGTTTCACCCAATCACAGGTTTTCCAAGCCTGCCAAATCTCTCAGCCCACTTTTGTCCAATCTGTCATGAATAAAACTTGGTGCTGTTAGTTAGTCCCTCCCTCTGCCCTGCCAGTCCTCCTGCATCAGTACTCTTCCCTCTTCTTTCCTCCATGAGCCTGTGTGACTGTGGAATAGAGAGGCTGCCGAAACAGGATCATCTGTAATTGATACTGGGATTCTACTTGGAGGGAATTTAGTATTTTAGAGTGTCGGGGCACATCTGCCAGACCCCATCTCCACCCTGTCTATCTCTGTAGTCAGACCACCCTAGAAGAAGATGTGACCCCTTAGTACTCTGGCTAGTCCTGGAAGCACCTCTCAGACAGCCATGGGAGAGGCAAAATCATGTTAGTGTTGTTTTGCTAGCATCTGATACTTCCCTGGCTCACAAAGGCCACTGAGTGTGTAATAAGTGAGCAGTGGTGTGCACGGTGTGGCGATGCCCGAGTCTGTTCATAGCAAGGTCACTAAGAACTTACCTTGTATCCCCAGGACTCCCCATTGTGTAAAAGAATATAGCAATCAGGGTCCTATTCTGAAGCTATTAATGATCACAGAACCTTGTGGGAGACAACACAACAGATACCCACGCTGAGAAGGAGATGGGGAAGCTTGACAGAATGCTCAAGTCAGACGTCAGAAAGCAACTTTCAAAGAGGGCCTCCAGGAAGTAAGAAAGGTGGACCTTATATTGCTTAGCAGAGGAAAGGGCAAATACAAAGGAACAGAAAGATAATTGGAGTAGAAGAACAGTTGAGGACTATAGAGGGGCAAACCAACAGTGGCACAGGGACCTTATTGGTCATCACAGAGACATTAGATTTAGCCAGTTAAGGTAGAAAACTATGGGATCTGTAAGATCATGACATGGGTCACCTGGAGTAGAATGAGAACAGGATCTCCTCATGGAGAGGTAGCTGCTGCTATCCAAGGAGAGATGGAGGTAGTAAGGAAGGTGGAACACTGGGTGGATTTTGAACTTAGCCAATGGTGCATGCTGCTTTTCAGCATGTGTGGAGAGAGGCAAAGAGAGAGGGCTCTTACATCAGCCTCCACAATGTAAGCCTGGTTCATATCTCAGACACCCAGCCATTCATAACTATTCTTATCATCAAACATTCATGAAGCAAAGAAGGGTCCTTACACACATGGCATGTTGACCTTTATCCCTCTGCCTTCTCACCTACATGAAGACTGTGGCCCCAGATATATGCTTGTGTTAAAATTCCATTCTGTTCATAGGAGAGATGGCCGGGTGGTTAAAAGTACTAGCTGCTCTTCCAAAGGGTCGGAGTCAATTCCCATCACCCACATAACAGTTCATAACCACGAAACTCCAGTTTCAGGGAACCTGATACCACCTTCTGGCCGCTATGGGCATTGCATGCACAGGATGCGCAGTCACATCTAGAAAGAGCATTCACACATAATTTTAAAATGTTTTTTAAAGTGAGGCGAGAGTTGATACCATGGTGAGGTTAGACAAGAAATAGATAGTAGTACGTGCTTATAATCACAACACTTAAGAGGCAGAGGTAAAAGCATACATATAAGTTCAAAGATATCCTGAAGTATAAGGACCTTCTCTCAAAAAAACACAAATATAGATGACCATCAAAGTAGGACCATAGTTCCAGTGGCCTATATTATCTTCCAAAACTTCCATTGTGCCAACAGAATAATCTAGAGTATAAATAGAATGATCAAGGTACAGAGATACACGCTACCTGATCTGGGGCATCAGAGGTAGACACATATATAATAATTGAACTCATGTATGTGTGGCAGTATATGTACATACATATACATTAGGCAAATGGAATATACTTGAATCTTCATCTTAATATCTGACTTGAAACATGAACCTAGTTAGCATATCTCAAACCAGGTTTCCGGTGCCCAATGCCCAACCTGTAGGAGTGTTCATTTCAGGAAATTAAACTCCATTCTTCTATATACTGATTTAAAAAATATTGTTGTTATTGTTATTTATCTCATATCATTTACCAGCAGGTAAAAGTTATCAACACTAAGTTTAGTGTGTGTGTGTGTATCTCCAGAAGTCACTGGAAAGAAAAGAATATCCCACCTCACTTTTAAACCTAAGTTCCTGTACCATATGCTTTAATTTGATTATTTTAGGCACTGTGGTTAGTTTTTCCAAAAAGAAAAACTTAGACAGCACTTGTATTTCTGTTGAGCTGAAGGACAGGACTTAACAAGTGCAAAACTAAATCTTTTGCTACCCAGAGCTTATTGTTCAGTATGAATTTTGAAACCTGTGAGAAGGAGCATGATGCTCAAGCCAACACAGAGTGACAATAGTGTTCTCAGTCTAAAAATCATTGATAACTTTAAGAAAAATATTGATCTAGAAACTGCTTTGTGATTGGCACTATTTTGAGTATGGGGAAAGAAACCAATGAGGAGTCAAGACTGAGACCCTGATCGCAAAGCTTTTGCCTTCTAGAGGACAGACAGCGTTAGCAACCACACGGTGTTGAGGGTGGGTAACTTGAGCATGGAAAAGCAAAGAAAAGAGTGAGGACCCTCCCTGCAAGGATAAGTGGTGGACTGGTCTGTTGTGTGGGCAGAGGAGCGAAGAAGAAACTAACCTGAAATGTTAGGGACAGTTTGCCTGGCAGTAAAAGGGACAGTAGTAGTTAAAAGCTCACTCCTGCATCACCCATCAGCAAAGAGCCTAGTGTGGTTGAGTCTGGAAAGAGAGTAGTAGTTGGAGAGTCAGGGAGGCAGGCTTCAGGTCCTAAAGCTTCAGCCTCCATAGCAACCACCATAGCAACCACCATACCTTGGACTATTTAGGGATGGTAGGACTGGCTCAGGGGAAGGCACCTGATAGGAACTGGTTTGTGTCTGAAAGGGATTCCTGGGAAATGGGGAAAGGCATGAAAGGAGACAAGAACCCAGGACTTAAGGAACTGTAGGCAGGTGTGTGTCACAGAGAGAATCCAAGCTGGGGCCCACACCAAAGGGGTCAGGAGAGCTGTGGGTCTTTATCATATATCTAAAGGCAAGAGGAGAGAAACTAAGTCCCTGGTACTTCCCTGGGACCCTTATGTCTGCACTAACTGCCAGGTTATATGCAAGCAAGTAGACATGTCCTCTATTGGGTATGGCTTTTTGGTTTTTCTAACACTGCCCCCTTGTTTAAATTTTGCTAACAGACACAGTCCCTTTTGGCATTTCAACCCTGCCCTCACAAAGCCCAAATGTATCATGGGCAGAACACATGGAGGAACAAGACAGTGGGCCTAGGTCTCTGTTCCATAGGCCCTCATCTTAATAAGACGGCCGGAAGCCTTAGCCACTATGCTAAATGCTTTCTGTCCTTTCAGGTGACCCATCTTGTGTGGATTTCTTCAGCTGGTGTCACCTGGTCCCTCAGCACGGAGTCTGCAACCACAAATTTTATGGAAAGCAGTGCTGTAGATCATGCACAAGGAAGAGCTGATCTTGGGGGTCTCTTCACCCTCTTCAGAACAAGACTTCACCCATCCATCTCTAGGTCTTCGTATGAAGGCTACAAACCATAGGGTTTAAAGAATGGACAGATAGCCACCGGCTTCCTTAGTTGACCCCTGGAAACACATGGTACTCTAAAACACTTGACAATGAGAAGCGATGACAAATCTAACTTAGAAAAAAAAAAGCCTTTGATTTGCACTGTGATTCAGAAGACAAGAGATGGATCGCACTGAGATAAGTCGAGTTTTCATTTTAACAAAGTGGGAACTTCATTGACTTTGGGATAGGTCTTGTTCCAACATAGTACTCTTGAACATCAAAGGATTCAACAGCAAAGACATCTATTTTTAAAAGAGTCTTTAAGGTTTCATTCAGGTCAAGGACTGAGACTCAGAGCCATCGAATACAGGGATGGAATTCTGCCTAACAGTTGCTTGGAATCTCTTGTGTCAAACTCTCGACACCAAATGGTGCTCAGTGGGTGCTTGCTGCTGGATTGGCAAGCTTCATCTTACGATTTATTTTTGTGTGTTGTTGTTTTTATTTGGTTTCAAGTATATTCTGCCTAGAGTGAGTCTCCAAGACTGAAATTAACAACTTGAAACATATTCCCAGTAACATTCTGGAAGCAGGGCCAAATGGACTATTTAAGTTCTCCATGGAATTCAAATTCATACCTGAAGGGGAAAAAATGTCAAATACCAATGATGTCTTTCATGCGACATCAACCTCGTAACTTTTGGTGCTTATTGAATGGGAATTTGGGAGGCAGGGAACGTTCCCTGCTCTTTGAGAAGAAGAACTCATGACATGTTCACTTTTGGTAAAAATAGGTGCTCACTGGTGAAATAGCATGCTTGAAGGAGGGACAAGCCCACCATTTATAACGCTCCATACATATTATCGGAACGCTTAGAAAATTAAAGGCTGCCTGTGGGTGGTTTTTTTTTTTTTTTTTTTTTTTTTTTTTTTCTCTTTCCAACTGACAAGTTGCAATTTGCCCCAGGACTTGGTCAACAAGGAAAAATAGAATAAAATAAAATAAAACACAGTGGCTAGAGAAAAATCCATCTGTCTTCTTGCGACACTAATAAATTACAACTCACCCGAGATCTTTCCATGAGTAACAGCACTGCACCACGTCTCAGATGAGAGTCTCCATCGTCGGGAGCCAGCTGTTGATGGGCATTAACAAGCTTAAAATTGGTCTCAATTGGAAAAGTACTGTGCTTTTTTGCCAAAACCAAAATAACTTAAAAGATTGTGACCTCCCCTGTAATTCTTTGAGAAGTGGCTCTACAGGGCTTGTTTATATGATACTATTCTATCCCCCCCCCCAAACTTCTTTGATGAATGTACACTCAATTTTACTGCTTCTCGGAGGCTTGGTTCAAACAGGGGTTTGCCAGCTCAGCAAAACTAGTGAGACAGTGGTCTGTTAAATTTAACAACCTTCTTTGTCCCCATCCCAGTGGAAACCATGAGCTCTTGCATGCCATGGAAGTAAAGAGTAACAGCTTGGCCCTCTTGGATTGGCCTTTCAGTAGTCATTTTGATATGAGGAGAAAAACAAAACAACCACACTATCATTTCCCTTGCTCTATGAAAAGTGGGAAGTTATTTGACTTTATATAATTATCACTTTATTATTTTATGGGAAAGAATTAATTTATTAATAGCCTATTCTTACGTGTTCTCACCTCTCTTCTCTGAGTAAATGATATTCTGAGGGAAAATGTTGTATTAAAAAAAACATGGATTATAGAGAAAAAGTCAAAATATATGTGTAATATTTAATTATTTTATAAGTTTTATAATAAAGTATTCTGTTTCTTTGTCTTTGAAACTCATTAAATTTTTGAACAAATCAGTGAAAAGTAGGTGGCTTTCGAGTTAATTGTCTAACTGTTGCTGCAGAAGCTCAGCTATGTCACTAAGGGGTGAGGGAAGAGCTTTAAGATGGATTTGGTACCTTTGCGCAGGAGGAAATAAACTGTCCAATGCCGATGCATCTAGGGCCAGTCAGATGGCTCTGTCGGTAAAGGCACTTGATGCCAATCCTGGTGACCAGAGTTTAATCCCAGGAGCCCACACTGTGGAAGGAAAGAGCCGACCCCTGAAAGCAGTCTTCTGACTTCCACACACATGCTTTGACACATGTGCAGCCCCACAAACATGGATGAAAAAACGTGAGACAAAATGTGAGTACCTCAAGACAGGATGTTCTGACCTGTTCTGCTAGGCAGAGCAGTTGAACATTTGCATATGGAAATCACTGAAGAAAAAGCCATCAAAGCTACTTTCTATTTGAAAGGCATTCTGGGGAGCTGTGTCAAAATGAAAGGTAACGGGGAGAGAAAGTATTTACAGGATAGGATAAGAAAAGAGGAACAAGAAGAAGAGATTAAGCAGCACACATGTTCAAGTTTCCCAAACTTTAGCCATCAGACCCACGAAGACTAAGAACCATCTAGATAAAGTTTAAATAATCTGAATCTCCAGCATTTCTCTGAATTTATGACCACACATCAGGCATAGCTCTAAAACATAGTTAAGAGTATTATAGTATGAATTATTGATGTAGAAGAAAATAAAAAAATAGGATTAAGAATGGAAAGTGAAAGCAAAAAAAAAAAAAAAGCACAAAAAAACCCCCAAAACCCAGCTATCTTTTTATTTTGGAGACGTAAAATATGGATAGGAGAGATTTGTTTGTATTTCATGGCTGCCAGGTCCTACACACAACACTTTCATATATGGTATCTCATTTAATGTACACAACAGCCCGATTACTCGATTAAGGGGATACTAGTCACTGTGTTTGAGAGGAAGCGTCTGGGACCTGAGAGAGCACATATTTGACCCTGAGGCAAATGGCCAGCTTGGGATGGGGTCAAGATTCGAACTCAGACCCCTGAGCGCTCTTCTGTCACAATCCTGGGAGACATAAAGAAGGCAGGGAACATATAAGCCTCGAAATCGTGGTCCCTAAGATGCATATGAATAAGGTTTTAGTGATGAATGACTTTAATGATGATGAATTATGGGCAGAGCTGGGAATTTAAGATGTGGAATTGGGGTGGAAGGTAATAAATTCCTGCTAAGCCCCTCTTTTCAACAGAGGATACTTGTAGACTTGTTACATAGTTTAATAACTCTATTCCTTAATAACAGCTTCTCTCTGGGATGATAGTATTTCCTGAGCAATAGCACCAGAGTGTCTGGAGCTTGCAGGTTCCCAGGGTCATCAGGATGGGGAGAAGGCTTGCTGGGATGCTCTTGGCGTGGGCTCCATTCTAATCATTTCTACGGCAGTGAGTGTCATACCAAGAGTGGATTATAGCGTTCAGATCATTGAGCCTATTGCTGTAAATGTCAAAGGGAAATGGTCACTTGTTTATGGGTTTTGT
>LR749759.1:386823-418363 GCA_902729485.2 Mus minutoides
GAGAGAGAGAGAGAGAGAGAGAGAGAGAGAGAGAGAGAGAGAGCGAAAGAGAAAGACAGAAACAGACAGACAGACAGAGATACATACACACACACATTAAAAACAGTATAATTCATGCCAGGTGTTTACATGTATTTACAGTATTTACAGGTGTTTACAGTAATGCCATGCCATTAACTGTAGCACTCAAAAGGCAGAAGCTGAAGGAACTAGATCTCCTTAAGTTTGAGGCCATCCTGGTTTACACTGAGTTCCAGGTTGGCCAGGATTACATAGTAAGACTGTGGCATGATAATGATAGTGATGATGATGGTGGTGGTGGTAGTGATAGGTAGATAGATAGATAGATAGATAGATAGATAGATAGATAGATAGATAGATGATCTATAGATATCCTTTAAAAGTACAAGAAGGGATTCTATGCTCTCTCTGTTTTGCCTTATCTTTCCCCTAAGATTTTAATTCTTCAAAAACCTTGATGGTCTGCACTGGTATTAGATGTTTCTCTCATTGATGTGACCAAACGCCTGTCAATAAACAGCTTGTGGGAGGAAGGAATTGTTTCTTTGAGAACAGGTTCCCAGGCCACCAGGGTTGGGAAGGCACAGTAGCAAGCATCTCCATGGTGGGTGCTTTCTGCGTCTCCAGAGGAGAGCAGAGATGAGACAGGAAACGGAAGCAGGCTATATACCTCAAAGCTCTTTCTAATGACCCACTTCCTCCAGCTAGGCTCCCACCTTCTGGAAGTTCCACAGTTTTCCAGAACAGGGCCCCCAGTTGGAGACCGACTGTTCAAACCTGAGCCTGTGAGGAAGAGTTTATATCCAAGCCATAGCAACCCTGATGCTTCTTTACATCAGTCACCCTAGTATGCGTGAGATGGAGACTTCTTCAGGAGAGGCTCTGGACATGTGACTCTCACGCCAACAGGCATCATCCTGAGTTTCTCATGAGAGCACTGAATGTGAACTTACTTTTTCTCCCCAGTTATGGGAAAATAATTATTTTTCTCTGAAAAAAGTGTTTGAAAAGGCCAGTGTTTTATAACTCGTTCAAATGTGTATATATATATGTGTGTATGTATGTATGTATATATATATATATAATTATATAACAGCAAAATAACCTTGGGGACTAGGGAGATGGCTCAATGGTTGAGGTTACTTCTAGAGAACCAGAGCTCTGCTCCCAGAACCCATGTCTAGTGGCTCACAATCTAAGTTAAGCTCCTGGGGATTCCATGCCCTCTTCTCCTCCCCCTCTCCTTCCCCCTTCCCCCTTACCCCTTCCCCCCTCCCTCTCTCCCCCTCTCCTTCCCCCTCCCCCTCCCCCTCTCTCTATCACCCTCTCTCCCCCTCTCCTCCCCCTTCTCTCTCTCCCTCCCCTTCCCTCTCCCTCTCCCTCTCCCTCTGTCTCTCTCTCCCTCTCTGTCTCTCTGTTTCTGTCTCTCTCTTTCTCTCTCCCCCTGTTTCTGTCTGTCTCTGTCTGTCTGTCTGTCCCTGTTTGTTTGTCTCTGTTTGTTTGTCTCTCTGTATCTCTCTGTCTCTCTCTCTTTCACACACACACACATACACACAAATACTAAATAATAAAATATAATCTTGGTGGGGCTAGGTGTATGGCTCAGTGGCAGAGCATTGCATTTGTCTAGCATGTTTGAGGTTCTGTGCACAGCCCAGAAATCAGAAAAAAACAAAAGCAAAATCTTGATTAACATTTATATTGAACATTCTAGTTTAGTTTTAAAAAATACTCACCAAAGAACTGGCTTATAAATTACTATCTAAAAAAAATTTCTCAGTGAGGATTGAAAGGTTCATAATTCCTTAAAATCTGTGAGGTTCTGTATCTGTGCCAGAATGAATATAGACAAAATATTCTATTGATCATACTGACTGTGCAGAGAAAAGCCAAATGATACCCATGTTACCTGTCCTTTGTAGATTTTGAGAATCATGTTGTGATTTCTGCTCAATAAATTTTTCGTTCTGAGAAAGCACCCAGAGGTATGTTCTGGGTGTGTCCAGATATTTGTTAGTTGCCACAAAGTAGTGGCAAGCTGCCTCTCCCCTTCCATGTACCTCCATCCTGTGTGAACATCATAAAGTTATCACCGCTGGGCATCTCTAAGTGCTTTTCTATGTTAAGTAAGGAGCATAGTTGAGTTTACAGTCATGTTATTTACTAATTAAAAAGTACCGCAAGCCGGGACTAGAGAGATGACTCTGCGGTTCAGAGCACTGCCTGCTCTTGCAAAGGACCTAGATTGGACTCCCAGAACCCACATGACAGCTCATGACCAGCTGTAACTCCAGTCCTAGGATGTATGACTTCCTCTTTGGGCCTCTTCAGGCACCGGGCAAGCAAGCACCCGTAATTTAAATGAATAAATAAATAAATAAATAAAGCATTGTATGTGGTTATCAACTGTTATAAGAGACGGGTGAAGTTAAACAGCTATTCTAGCACCCTAACGGGGTCGAGAAAAAAACACCACTGTCCAGCAAGCAGCAAGCAGCTCGGAGAGTCACTTTTCCTCCATGCCCCTTTCTATACCTTTCTTATCTTTCTTCTCATGTGCTTGCCTTGCAAACAAGGCACCTCTGTGCTAGAAAAGGCAGGACACCACTTGACCTTGCTTAGTACTGCATCAGAGCACCTACACCATGGTAGAAACTCTGTAGACAATGTTTGGTGCTCCGCAAGTGAGCAGGCAACCCCAAGGTATCCTAGATAATTAAACTAGTGTGAGAATTGCAAAGAGCACGCTGAGCCTTTGCTGTAAGGAACTACAGTCCCTGGGGAGATGCTCTCTGAGGGCTAACCAGGCTCAGGGGCTATTTCAGATGAGGAAAAACCCAGATATGTGCCTCCCCACTCTTCTTACTTTTTCACATGGCTAGAGTATAGAAAACCATTGCCCATGTGAATGGGCCCTAGAAAGCTCCTAGAGGAGGAGGGGCCCAGAACACTGTTATTCTGTGCATCAGGGGTAGAGTGACTTCTTTTTTCTGAAAATATGAGTCCTCTTGCTCCTGTCCCTATGCCCTTTAAAAAGCACATCGGACATAGAGCCTCAGAACAATGCTGCCTAACCAACTGGATCCAGCCCCATCGCCTAAGGGCATTTCAATTCCCCAGTCCCTTTCCAAAAATTGGATGTGTGACTTCTGCAGATGGGCCTGAGAATTCATAGTTTAAAAGGCTTTCAAGTCTCTCTAAGAAAAATTGGTTTTGGAACCACGGGTCCAGGATAATAAAAAAAAAAAAAAATAAATAAAATAAAAAAGGAACTGTCCTCCCAGTTAGACAAAGGAGCCTCCTTGGAACCAGGCCACATGTTACAGAGCCACAGTGGTTAAGCCAGATTTGTCTAGTAATACAGTGGCCCGTTGCCTAGTCTTGTCTCCTCCAAGTCACCTGCACTCAACAGGACAAGGGAAAGACTGACCAGCAGAGAGCAGAATCAATATCCTGGTCTCCACCCCCCTCCCGCCCCTCACTTCCAGAGGCACTCCAGGTTTGCCTAATGAAGACCAAAAGAGTAGAGGACAATCAACCATTCATCTCAGCCAGGCACCCACAGGCAAAAGGTACAGTGCAGGCCAGAGCCCAGTGAAGAGTAACTATGGAAACAAGGCTCTGGCAAAAGATTCACACAGCCTCAGGTGTGTGTTTACAGACAGAGCTGTAGCCTGAACCCCTGAGATTCGGAATCAAGATAGAACAAAAGGGCGGCTGTCCCGCCTGCTGCCTGTCATTATGTGCCAAGGAGTGAGTGAGGCATTTTTATGATTAGTGCCAACACTCGTCTCCCCAACATAGTGCCAGGAACCATTGGCTTGATCTGAGAGGGAGGGAGATGCAGGGGGGAGCAGGGTAGGAGAAAAAGAAGGACAGAAGGGAGGAAAGGAGGGAGGGAAGAGGGGAAGGAAGGCAGGAAGACAACCTAGTGGCAGAGAGAAGCTGGGACAGTATACTTTGGGGCTGAGTAACGCATAAACAAGTTCCTGGTCTCAACTGCTCTGGGACTCCGATTCTGTTTTATGGCTACGTTCATTAATTCACAGCTTTCATGTTTTGTACAAGCAGATTGGTTCCAGATACTTAAAAATTAACATGTTGCCTATTTACACATCTGCGAAGTCCAAACCTAGTAAAGAAGGGATTGTTTCTCTACTCAACAGCTCCACTCCTTTGTTATGACACCCTTACTGTCCACAGATTTTATTACTTGTGGCCTGGTCTGCCGAGGGGAAAGACATTTCACATGTTCTTGGAGCTGTTACTCGTTCTTCAATTCAAAGTCCCTCTGTTATGCACAGTAACGCTCTGTCTTTCATCGTCTGGTCTGCCTCAACTAACATTATTTTTCCCACATGTCCGCTAACTAGCATACATGTGTTCTTTCAACAAGAGGATTTATTGGCTACCCATGAACAACAACTACAACGTGAGATCCAAACACCCAAAAAGATCTTGTTTCTGACCCGGAGGGACTTGAACATACAGAATACAGCTGGCCTGGTTGTTAAAACAAAACAAAACAAAAGGCCTATCATCCCAGCTATCTTGAGACTGAAGCTGGGGAACTGAGTTCAAGGATAACTAGGAAAGTTAGGGAATTTAGAAATAGTCACCCTTTACAAACTTTAAAATAGAAATATTCAAAGAACTGTGATCATGGCTCAGTGGTAGATCCTAGTAAGCATGCAGTCCTAGTACCAGAAAGTATAGGGTCCAGGGAGACACAGAGTGATGCTCTCTGCAAACAGACATTGTTTCAAGATGTTGTTTCAAGGTAACATACATAGTCCCAAGGTCGTAGGCATTCTCAAAAGGTCATAGACTCATTTATCAAAGTCCTTACTTTAAGATCCATCCTACTAACTGGGACCTTGTGCGTGTGTTCAGCCTGTTGCTCTCAGGAAACATGCACATCTCAATATGCAAATTTATAATAAAAATATGAATATTTTTCACCTCCTTCAAAGATAACAAAATCTCAAAACTATGGCAATAAACAGAATGCCCGGCCTGACAATATATAAACATCTAAAACTAAAGGAATTTTAGGGAATTGTGTTCCCATTTCACAGACCTAGAAACCAAGAGGCAAACTTTTTAGAGTCTTTCTTAAAATTATCCAGTGAACTAATGAGACTAAATCATATTGAGTGATATTTCAGGGATACTCGAATTTGATTGTATTCTGAAGTATTTTTTCAGTGTTTACTTGGCAAGGAAACACTTATTAACACTAAGGACAACTTAATAAGGAGTAGGAGTCAAACAGAAGTGTAGTAAGAAACACCCCTAAATTCATTTAACACATAGGACTGATTAAGTCAAGTTTCCCTCTAAAAAGACCCTGTTACCACTAAAAAATCATAAGGATTGCCCCGCGCCGACCCCAACCAGCAGGAATAAGACACAGGACAACCAGGTTCCTTCTCAAGACGGTTTACTCAGGAATACTTGTTGCATGGTTACAGAATGGTGGAAAGGCCCAGAACCCCACCAGAAGCAGCCAAATAAACCCTATCCTGGCCACTCACACAATGCCACGTGGCTCCTGCTCATACACTAGGTAGTCTCGGGCCTTAGGATCATAGTCTCGGGCTTAGGATCATATCACTGTCGACACAGCCTAATGCCATATTAGGAGATAATTAAGCCAGTAAGGCTGATAAGGCTGAGGTAGGCAGCGCCATCTTTAAGGAGCGGCAGCAAGGCTCTCCACAAAGGATGACCTTGCAATAGTAGCAATTCAGCCTATTCCCCTTGTCAGAGAGCTTTTCTACTGCATGTCCCAGAGACCCAAGTTAATGGCAATGCTCAATGCTTCAAAACTGTGAAATATGCCAAATCCACTTAACCAGATGCTTTAAGCAGGTAGACTAAGAGTATGCATGCTATCTTTCAATAGAGTCAGTTAAATAGAGAAAATGTTCTAGAAGGAAATATTGGCGTCCACATGTGCAGCCTTATTTTGTCTCTCTGTCCTCAGAGCAGTAACATTCTATTGCATTTCCACAGCCTCAATGTCATGATGCCATGACAACCCCATCACATTCATGAAGCCTTGGTAGCATAGCCTTATAACCATAAAATCTCCAGTGAAAATGTATGCTACCATATTATGCGACTAAAGGAAAAAAATGTACAGATGTCTAAGTCCCACCATGCTCAGGGCTCATCTTTAGGTGTGAATCTGCTGAGCCAGGACGGGGCATAGGTAAATCTGCCTTCTGGAAGAAAAAAAAAAAAAAAAGTTTCCCTGTTCTGTTCTCCATCTGAGGATCCCATTACTGTGAAGTCCTTTGTGTAACAAAGGAAATAATCAGCAGGGTGCAAGGCTAATCTGTAGAACTGAAGGAATTGCTTTAGACCACGTAGGTGTCTGCTAAGAGGTTAATACTCAGGATTTATAAAAGGGATTCATACAACTTAATAGCGAAAAGAAAACTCTGGATTGCAAATTAGCAAAGGACAGAGACATTCCTTGGTGGAAGACAAACAAAGGGCAAAGGATAAACAAAAACACATTACCATGACGGATCCTAAAGGGAAATGCCCATTAAAGCTTCCTGGAGATGCCACCTTACACCTGTCATAATAGCTGTCCACAAAGGGCAAAAGGCAGGAAGTGTTTGGGACCATATAGAGAAAAGATTCCCCTCTGTCAGAGGAAATGGGAACTGATAGACACTGTGGAAAACAGTGAGTAAATCTCTCTAGGAATTAAGCACTGGAAAGATCAGATAGATGATCAGCTGTGCTCAGTCTGGGTGCCCTCAAAGGGAAGTCAGCCAGTGCGTTCACTGACGCATCCTTCATAGGGCAATAGCATAGAATCAACTCATTTGGAGACTGATATGTAAATGGGATATACACTCGAACACAGGCATACACACACACACACACACACACACACACACACACACACACACACTCATACACACAAGTGAATGATATCACATGCTTAAAATGTGCTAAGACAGAAGATGGAAAGTATCTCCTCATCAGAGGAGGAAGGAAGGGCAGGGTAGCTTGTATGGTGATAAGTATGCTAACGGTCAGAATAAACATCTAACAACACACTCATCACCCTGCTGTATGCATTACATGCATACAATTCCTACAATTCCTGTTTGTCAATATTACTTTAGTAGAGCTCAAAAGAAAATTATATATATATATATATATATATATATATATATATATATATATATATATATATATATATATATATATATATATATTATGGTTCTAAAGCTCCTCAGGAAAGGGACGATAAGCAGATTCATTCATGGTCTAGATTTTATGAGGCTGAAGCCCCAGGTCATCTGCTTCCCAGCTGCCAGCTTTCTGGCACAGGTGCCTGTCTGGCTCCACAAGCGGCTAAGCTGGCAGCCGAAGAGTCGCCAGCTGCCAGCCTCCTCCTCGCTCCGTAGCGGGAGGAAGTTGGTAGCGGGAGGAAGTTGGTTCCTGTATGACAATTTATTACGCCCTCACGGGGTGGGCACTTTTCAATGTCTTTTCCAGGGTCACAGTTGTGCGAGCACACTTCCCAACTGAACTGCAGCCAGCCTCAGTAATGGGAACAGGAAACCCCCTTTGGCAGGGGCCAGAGCGCTTGTGTTCTGTCCAAATGTAGTCACCCAGGTAGAGGTCTCAGAGGGAGATACAGCCTGCAATTCTCAATAGATCAATTGTTCCCACCTACCGCCCCTCTACAGAGTCCGGAAGACATGAAATAGGATTTGAGGCAAGATGAATGTGCTGCCGCTCTGTCCTGTCTATCTGGAAGGCACACTCCCTGGATTGTCTGCGAGCACAATGCGCCTTTCAGAAGCACCTTGGAAAGTATTGCATTCCCCAAAGATTCTGGTTTAAGAGTTGGGTGTCTCGCTGCCCCCCACCCCCCACCCCTGCACCCTGGACAAAGTGGCAGGAAGATTTAGCACTAATCTAGATAAACTTATCAACCCAGATCATTCAGGTTTGGTTTAACTGCTTCTAAGTGGAGTCCCCCCAAAAGCTACCAGCTAGCTCAACTGCTGTTTGAAGAGAAAAGTGAACCTACATTTACTGAGCCACAGTGCCCTGCCAAACAGGGTTCAGGGATGTTTATCTGCACTTTTTTTTTTTCTAATTTTCACATGAAATCTCTTATTGTCCTTTCTTCTCTTCCAAGGGAGGGGAACTGAGGTTCATTAAAATTAGAGAATTAAGATCACACAACTGGAAAAACAATGATAAGAGGTCTAAGTGGGTTTAAGACTTGGCTCTGCCTTGGGGTTTTTTGCTCTTGTGGGTTTTTTGTTTGTTTGTTTGTTTGTGAGTTGTTATTTTCTGGTTTGCTTTTTTTGTTGTTGTTTTATTTTATTTCGTTTTGGTGGCACTGTAGTAAACAAAGGGCCTTGCACATCCCGGGCAAGTACTGCACCACCAAGCTTTCTCCCCATGTTTCATTGCATTAATTTTGAGATTTTAATTTTTAATTAAGTGTACTGCACCTGTGTGTGTGGGGGGGGGGGTTGGGGGAGGAGACTTGGGCAGTTCCTGAAGAGGCCAGAAGAATTTCCAAAGCTAGAATTGTACTAGGTTGTGAGCTGCCTAACAGCTGGGGCATCTTCCTGGTCCTTAAGTTGCCCACCAGATTGGCCTTAAACACCTTCTGCAGCCTAGGAAATCCTTGGATTTGCCATTTTCCCACATTATCCTATTGAATAGCTTGAGTCTCTGTGCAACTGAGATCAGCTAAGAAAAAATATTTCTATTTAAGAAGCTGAGAGATTGATTTAGTTTAAGTTAGGCCAATGATAAAATACATCAGGGAACACCCTGTGTCATCCATCTGTCTTTGAGCAGTAGAAGCATCCTATAGGCCAAATTCTGAACACAAGAATCTATAAGATTGATTAGCTGAAACTTTCTAACTTTGGTTTCTAAACTAATCTACACATGCAATCAACCTTGAATATTGTAAACCCAAAAAAATCTACAACTAGACACTCTACAGGACTCTCTACACATGCCCTCACCCAAAACAAATAAACACATATAATTCAAAGATTTTTAAGTATGAAGGAGAAAACCTATACAGTCATATAATAAAATTTGACAAGACTCATCATTCACTGAAGAGTTTTTTTTTTTTTTTTTTTTTTTTTTAAAGAAACACTCAGCAAAGAATCTTTATTTGCAGGTGGAATAATTTTGTGAGAGCCTAAAGTTACTCTACTGGAAAACTCTCAGAGCTGATGAACGCATTCAGGAACTGGCAGGGTTACAAACTTAACATGTAAAACCCAGTAGCCTTTCCTATCTCCAAATTACAAACACACCTAGAAAGAAATCAGGAAGACAATACCACTCACAGCTGCCCCAGAAATAAAGGCCCCTTGATAAACCTAACCCTAGTGAAGCGGGAATCTTCTACAGTACAAACTTTTAGAAAGTTTGTTTTCATTACTGTGATTAAAAAGCCATGACCAACAAGAACACCAAAAAAAAAAAAAAACAAAAAACAAAAAAACCAAAACAGAGTCAGTTAAGCTGGGCTCATAGGAGTTCACAGAGGCTGCCTGGGTCTGACCTAAGCCCTCTGCTTGTAAGTTGTGGTTGTGTAGTTTATGGGAATCCTAACGATGGATGGGAGCTGAGATGTCTCTGATGATTTTGCCTTTTCTGGGACTCTTTTCCTTGCCATCAAGTTGCCTCATCCAGCCTTCTTATGACTATGATGGGAGGTGTCTAGTCTTTTTGCAACTTGATATGCCATGTTTGGTTGGTATCCATGGAAGGCCTGCCTTTTTCTGAGGAAAAACAGAGGAGGAGTGGAAGGGGCTGGGAGGTGGGGGAAGGAACTGAGAGGAAAGGAGGGGGTAGAAAACTATAGTCAGAGCCAGGTGTGGTGGCACACGCCTTTAATCCCAGCACTCAGGAGGCAGAGGCAGGCAGATTTCTGAGTTCGAGGCCAGCCTGGTCTACAGAGTGAGTTCTAGGACAGCCAGGGCTATACAGAGAAACCCTGTCTCAAAAAAACAAAACAAAAAAACAAAACAAAAACTTACAGTCAGGGTGTAATATGAAAGAATAAAAAATAATTTTAATTAAAATTATATAAAATTTTCTACTAAATGTAACAGTAAGAATGATATATTTTGATTGCATTAGATAGCATGGTTATCATATTTATATCATACGATCTCTGTTTTGTCACATACAACTTTGAAATTCTAATGTGTGTCTTATTTGTATAAACCCTTGATTAAGGCTATAAATGTAATTAATACTATAGTAGATACTTTTTTTAAAAAAATGACTAAAAAACTTGGAGAGGAAAGGGTTTAACTTCAGCTTCAGTCCATCAGAAAGGGAAATCGGGCTAGAAGCATGAGTGAGATCCTGGAGGCAGAAACAGAAGCAGAGGCCATGAGAGGTGCTCCTTGCTGGCTTATTCTCCATGGCTTGCCCAGAACCACAAGCACAGAAGTAGCACTGCCCATAGTGGGCTTGACCTTCCCACATTAGTCATTAATCAAGAAAATACCCTACAGACTTGCCCACAAGCCAATCTGATAGAGAAAATTTCTCAACCTTGATTCTTTCTTCCACATATATCTATGGGCACTGCCCATAGTGGGCTTGACCTTCCCACATTAGTCATTAATCAAGAAAATACCTACAGACTTGCCCACAAGCCAATCTGATGGAGAAAATTCCTCAACTGTAATTCTTTCTTCCACATATATCTATGGGCACTGCCCATAGTGGGCTTGACCTTCCCACATTAGTCATTAATCAAGAAAATACCTACAGACTCGCCCACAAGCCAATCTGATGGAGAAAATTCCTCAACTGTGATTCTTTCTTTCACATATATCTAGATTTGTATTATGCTGATCATGAAAACTAATCCCCTACAAGATTGATGCCAAAAATTCAGGAGAACAGTAGAAAGTCCTTCATCAGTTGGAATAACTAACAAGGTAAACACAAATGGACTGTCAAAATAAATATCCATGTTCAATGCAGTCTCTATCAAAATTCCAATACTATTATTCACAGAAATAGAAAAGATATTAAAATTCACATGGAAGCTCAAAAGGCCCCAGAGAGACAAAGCAATCCAGAGCAAGAATAATTCCTAAAAATATCACCATAGCAACACTATAGGTCATCCAACACTGTCAACTAACTTGGACCCCTAGGATCTTCTAGAGACTGAGTCACTAGCCAAAGAGCATACACACAGACTGGTCCAAGGCTACTGGCACTTATGCAGCTGAGGGCTCCTTGACTGGCACAGTGGAAGAAGATATGCCTAATCCTGTAGAGCCGCGATGCCCCAGGGTGGGGGCTACCTGGGTAGGCACCCTCTCAGAGGTGAAGGGGAGAGAGATGAGGAAGAATTCTGTGAGGGGGTACTGGGAAGGGGGGAAACATTTGGGATGTAAATAAATAAAATAATTAATTAATTTAAAAAAAACCACCATAGCTGATTTCAAGTTATATTCTAGAGCCATAGTAAGAAAAACAGTGTGGCACTGTCACAAAACATGCCATGCGTGGGTCTATGGACAACAACAGAGGCCTGGGATGTACACTCATAGAATATGACAGCTGAGTTTTGATAAAGATGCCAAACACAGAAGAGAAGCCAGAGTTTTGAACAAATGGTACTGGGCAAACTGGATATCCACAAGCAGAAGGGTGAGATCAGATTGCTGCCTCTCAACCTATAAAGAGCCAATTCTCAATGGATCAAAGACCTCAGTGGGAGACCTGAAACTCTCCAACTGTTAGAGGAGCAAACGCTTCAAAAAATGAGGCTCCGACAAGGGTTTTCTGAATAGTACTTCAGTTGCTTGGGAAATAATGAAACCTCATGAAATTCAAAGGCTTCACAGCAAAGGGAGCAATCGGTAAACATACAGGCTAAAAGATTAGGGAGAAATTATGCTAGCTCTGCATCTGATAGAGGACCCATTTAGACTATCAAATCCAAAGAAATAATCAAATAACCGAATTGATGAAAATGCCAATGAAAATATGCACAGTTCTCAAAAGATAAACTACAGGTGGCCAACATAAAAATATGCATCCTCTGTCATCTTCAGAGGAAAAAAAAAACTTCCTTGAGGGGATTGTAGAGATGGCTTAGCAGTTAAGAGTAACACTTGCTGCTCTTGCAGAGGACCCGAGTTCTATTCCTGGCAGTTATGCCTGCCATGTGGCTCACAACCTCTTATAACCCCAGCTCTAGGGGACCTGACTCCCTCCTCTGGCTTCCTCAGCCACTGCTCACACATGGTGCACACACATACATGCAGACAAACATTTATATGCACAAATAAACAAGCCTATTTAAAAAGTTTTCTTTAACTACTTTGAGATTCTACCTCACCTCAATTAGAATGGCAGTCATTAAGAAAAAAGTAATAAGAGATGCTGGCAGATGTGTGGACAGCAGGGAATTCATACAATGCTGGTAGAAATGTAAAGGAGTCACTATAGAACACAATAGGATTCTTCTGAGAAACTAAACACAGCACTACCATATGGCTAAGCTATACCACTCCTTGCTGTTTACCCAAATGCCTGCAAGTTAACACCTGCACATAGATACTTATTACAACATTATTCACAGGAGCCAACTTATAGAACCAATCCAGGTGTTCATCAAAGGAAGAACTGATACAGAAAATGTGTTCCATAAATAAATAAATAAATAAATAAATAAATAAATAAATACTGGGATGGCTTTCAGCTGTAAAAGAAAATAAAGTCATGTCGTATGCAGGACATAGATTCAACTGGAGATAATCGTATTAAGCAAATTAAGTCTCAAATTTGTTTCAGAAAGACAAATACTATGTGTTTTATCTGTGTTTCCTAGATTTTATATAGATCCATAGAGCTATGTATGTATATATTAAATGAAAGTAGCAATGGAATTATTTAGGAGAATGAGTGGGGTGTGGGAGAGAGAGGAAATAAGAAACAGGGGTGGCATGGGGAAGGGAAAGACACTCAAAATAATTTACATATTTATACCAAAATTCCCCAAGAAATGTGCTGGATATATGTTATATACATGTGTAGAAATGCAACCCAGTACTATTTACAATGAATATGAGCCAGTGAAAACATACATATAGTTAAAGAAGCAAAACATACCAGTATGCAGGCTATCCTGAGCTACACAGAGAGGTTAAGTCCAACCTAGGCTATTTGGAGAGAGCTTATCTTACAACCCAAGCAAGCAAAAGAGGAAATACTAGAGAACAGAAATGATTATGACAATTCCATGGTAATTGGCGTCCATCAACCATTAAAATGAGGATAAATTCCTAAACACATCCAACCTGCCAAGACTGGATTATGGAGACACAGAAAATTATGACTAAGTACCTTAAATCAATAATAATAAAAAAAAATCTCTCAAAGAAAATCCAAGGACTCAAACATTTTCATGGGTGCATCCTGCCAAATATTTTAAAAACTCACATTGGTCCTTCTCAAACTCTTTGCCAAAAAAGAAAAAAGAAAAAGAAAAAGGAAAAAAAAAAGCGGTATGAGAGAATGCTTCTGATCTGATTTTACAAGCCTGGCATTACTTTGATAGTGAAGCCATTCAAGGATGTTGCAAGAAAATAAGATTATAGGCCAAGATCCCTGACTAACTTAGACATAAAAAAATCCTAAAAATCACGCCCCCCCCCCCCGAAAAAAAATCCTGTAACACTAAGCAGTATGTTAAAGGGTTTATTTACAATGGTTTATTCTTGGAGTTTAAGGATGATTCAATAACCACAAATCAATAAATATAACATTCACAATCACAGAACAAAAGGACAAAAAACAATGAAAAAAAAAAAGAAAGAAAAAAACAACCAAAAAAAATTAGCAAAACCCATATCCTCTCTCTAAGAATACAGAAAAAGCATTTTACAGGCTTCAACATTTAACTATGGTGCTAAAAAATAAATCAATAAAGTAGGTATCTAAGGAGTATGTCTTGCTGTAGAAAAAGCTACAGTAACTTTATTTGGAATATATACTCTCTATTGAAAAGCTGAAGCTTCCTCCTCATGTTCAGAGTACGAGGAGACCAGAAACATTCAATATAACACAAACTGTCTAAGTTATTAAGTCAAAGGAATAAGTTAAGTGGAATACAAATAGGAAAGAAGAGAAGTAATTATGTCTATTTGCTGACATAATGTCTTGTGTGTGTGTGTGTGTGTGTGTGTGTGTGTGTGTGTGTGTGTGTGTGTTTGGGTGGGTGTTTGGGTGGGGGGCAGTTGGTGTCCCTAAAGCATCCAGTAGAAAACTGTTAGTAACAATATCATGGTTTTATATCCATTAAGCACATGCCATTTATAATTGTTCAATTTATAACAAAAGTGAAAATAAATAACACAAAGTATTGACACATCATAAAATATGCACGACTTTTGAAAACATTTGAAACAAAAGAATCCAGTCATAGCAGAATGTTCCATTCTTCTTCAGTATCCAGAAAAGGGAAATGTATAGATTCATAAAATGTACCAATGTTTTTTTTTTCAGTGTCTTTGAAGGTCTCAAAGTTATTGAATTGAAAATTTTAAGTGAACATGTTATAGGGTACACGAACCATAGTCTCAGGAAGACATTTTATAAGGAAATTTGAAGACATCTAAGCCAGCTGTGGATATCCTTTAGAGTAACAGAAGCAAGTGGACGCTGATAGAAGTAATTGATGATAACTAACACAGAGGTTCTCTGTTTCTGTTTCTAGTTTATCTTTAATTATGTGTGTACGTGTGTGTTTGAGTAGGTGGACATATGCAGGCCCAGTGCTCAAAGAGGCCAGGAGAAGGTCTCCAATCCCCTGGAGCTGGAGATGCAGGCAATTGTGAGCCATCTGGAGTTGGTGCTGAAAACAGAATACTCTGCAAGAGCCAGTACCTTCTCTTAACCACCAAGTCCTCTCTCCAGCTCCTAGCACAGAGTGGTCCATATTATCTGAGGATCTTCTAGGTTCTCTAAACTTACAAAGGTAGTGTGGGGTGCTGTTGGATGGAAAACAGGCCTAGATTGAATGTCCTCCAATGTTAAGTTGTTTGGGTAGTCTGCGGAAAAACAGAACAGGTGCTGGGACAGAGTTTTATACAACTCCCACTCCAATGAGCTTTTCATGGGTTCTGCTGCCTCTCACCAGTTATCAGTCCCGCCCAATTCTTAATAATCTATAGTAGAGCTTGGCATTCTGGTGATTGCAGATCAGGAATGCCCAAAGGTCACTATTCCTACAAAGACATCAGAAGACTTATGATCTATATTCCCTGAATTAATTAGATAGATATAGCCATGAATAATAATTCTCTGGTACATTTTCATAGTGAATCAGAATGATGACTTTAATGGAAGCCCGGGGAACTCTAGATTTAGGCTTTGCACTCATTTTCTGCCCAAATTTGATTTATATCCTCTTAGAGCCCTGGATCCATTGATTTGGGACAGAGCTACACAGTCCATGTTCTGAAATTCAGCAGGGCCTTGGTGTTTGCTTCCAATAACATTGCAGCGGAGTCCAAGCCCTGTTTTATTTTACGATTATTTCCACTCTCTATGAAAAAAACCTAAGAATGACTTCAGCCTGTTGTGTAAGGGGCTAAAGCCATTTGTTTATCAGCCTTGGGTAGATTTAAAAAGCAAAGATTGAAAACATCTGTGCATAGTCTTAGTCACCAGGGTGACAAGGGACAGAGTGAAGATTGGGGTGAATGGTCTTTGGGGGACTTCGTGTTCCACATTCAAACCACCAGGCCTATGCCACTGTCCCTATGCTAATATCAAATGCCCTATTGACCTTAGTGGCAAGTTGAAGAAGAAGAAGAAGAAGAAGAAGAAGAAGAAGAAGAAGAAGAAGAAGAAGGAGAAGGAGAAGGAGAAGGAGAAGGAGAAGGAGAAGGAGAAGGAGAAGGAGAAGGAGAAGGAGAAGGAGAAGGAGAAGGAGAAGGAGAAGGAGAAGGAGAAGGAGAAGGAGAAGGAGAAGAGGAAGAAGAAAAGGCTTTCCAATATACACAATACATAGACAGCTTTATTTTCCTCTCCACCTCTCCAGGGAGCATCTAAAAATTCACATGGTTTTGTTGTATATGTTGGCAATGTGTCTTACTTGGACCAATTTGGGATGACAGAAGTCACAGGGAAATACAAACAGAATCCTTAAGTAAACCTTAATCCAAATGGAAGAACTCATTACTTAAATTCACAACTCAACTTACGCAAGAGGCTTCTCTCTATCCTGCCTAATTCCTTTCACTCCTCCTCCTTAAATTTTCACTTGTTTATTTGTGTTACTGTAGGAGTGGTTGTGTGTGGGTATGCGTGTGCCATCATGCATGTGTGCAAACCAGATAGGAACCCGTGTGAGTCGGCACTTGCCTTTCATGGTATGGGTCCCTGAGATTGAACTCAAGCTATCAGGCTTGGCCCCGAATGCCTTTACCACCTGAGCCATCTGACCAGCCCTCACCTCCTGTTTTCAAAGGAAGTCATTTCATCATTGAATTTGACCCTCTGTGTTTAGCAAAGCCTGTGCCTGGGAGATACCACGCACTAAGGGCTCTTTAATGAAATCATCTTGAGGTTGATGTCCTGCCTTCCTTATTTATCAGATGGTTGTTTCTTCTTAGGCTTACTATTGCTATGATGAAACTCCGAGAGCAAAAAATCAAGTTGAGGGAGAAAGGAAGGGTTTGTTTGGCTTGCATTCTCCACTTTGTGGTTCATTATTGAAGGAAGTCAGGACAGGAACTCCAACAGGGTAGGAGCTGATGCAGTGGCCATGGAGGTGTACTGCTTACTGGCTGGCTCATCATGGCTTGCTCAGCCTGCTTTCTTACAGAACTCAAGACCACCAACCCAGGGATGGCACCACCCACAGTGGGCTGGGCCCTTCTGCACCGGTCACTAATTAAGACAATGCCTTACAGGCTTGCCTACAGCCTGATCTTATGGATCTTATGGAGGCATTTTCTTTTTTTCCCCCCCCTTGGTTTTTTGAGACAGGGTTTCTCTGTATAGCCCTGGAACTCACTTTGTAGACCAGGCTGGCCTCGAACTCAGAAATCTGCCTGCCTCTGCCTCCCAAGTACTGGGATTAAAGGAGTGCGCCACCATGCCCGCTCAAGTAACTCTTTTCTCAAATGACTTTAGCTGGTATCAAGTTGATTTAAAAGCAGCCAGCACAGGTGCTGCTGTTCTCCCATGGAAGTTTAAAACAATGAGATTAGCCACTACCACCCCCCAAAAGAGGTGGGGTGGCAAATTCCACTCAAGGTATTGTCTCCCTCTAAACTAGTAAATTAACACTCTTGTAGCTTGTACCATGAAACAGTATGCTTACAATAGGACTTCTGTATTTCTCATTTGCCAAAGGACAGGTAAGGACAACGTAATCTCTACGGTTTCTTTTTTCTTTAATGATCGTTAATATTTATTTTATCTTAATTTTGCCCTGGAAAGGCATTCTTCCTTAAGGCTAGTTTATTTTTCTTTTATGTGTGTGTTTTGCCTGCATGCATATCTATGCAGTACATGTGTGCCTAGTGCCAGTTGAGGCCAGAAGGGGAGAGGGGCATTAGATTCCCTGGAACGAGAATTACAGGATGGTTGTGAGCTGCCATGAGTACGCTGGTAGCTGAATCCAAGTTCCTCTAGAAGAGTAGCCAGTCCTCTTAACTGCTGAGCCGTCTCTCCATCCCCTAGAAAGATGTTTTTCATTACAAGTTATATGTAATGATAGGGTTTTTTTTTAATGAAAACACTTAAAATAAAAAACATTTGGTCATCATCTCCTCTTCTCTCTTTTTCCAAGGAAATGATTTGCACTCTCCATTCGTATTAATTTACCCCGACCCCCAAGAAAAGCAAACCATGATGAGATGGAAAAAGATAAAGTTAATTCATTGATGAGTCCCATAAGTACCTGCTGTTTGCCAGTGTTTAACTTAGTCTTGGAAACATTGGAAGTGATGGAGTAGCCCTTGCTGTCCCACATCTCTTGATAGAGGCTGCTGTTTTATGAGTGGCAAACTCTTATATAATAGCATTGAAAAGTGCTTTGAAAAAAGGAGGCAAGGAAATTGATTCTATTTTGTGCATTCAGCAAAGATCTCCCCCCCCCCCCAAGTAGATGGCATCTGTGCTGGTTGGCACTGTCAACTTAACACAAACTGAGAGTCATCTCGGAAGAGGAACTTCAATAACACTGGCTTGTAGGCAAGTCTGAGAGAATTTTCCTTGACTAATGACTGATGCGGAAGAGCCTCGTTCTCTGTGTGTAGTCATGTTCCTGGGCAGGTGCTCCTGGGTTGCATAAGAAAGCAGGATGAACAAGACAGAGGGAGCAAGTCAGTAAACAGCATTCTTCCATGGCTTCTAAAGCTTTAGTTCCTGCCTTCCTTGAGTACCAACCCTGATTTATATTAGTGATTTACTGTTACTTGGAATTAGAAGATGAAATAACCCTTACCTCTCAAAGTTTCTTTGGTTGTGTGTGGTTATCACAGCAAGAGAAACCCTAACCAAGATGGAATCTAAGATGATTCTGGGAATATGGATGAGAGGTGGCTAGGTAGAAGAAAGACAGAATTAATCAAGGCAAGCAGAATATCATGCAAGACATCACATCATGTTGAACTTACATGCATAGTAACTGGTTTCCCAAACAGCCCTCCTGTGATCTCTGCCTACTGGTATCCACACCTTTACATATTTCCCTCCCCAGAATGGCAAACTTGAGCCACCTACGAGATATTGCCAAATTGATTGTGTATGGTTTCCCAAAATGGCCCAGGTCACCATTCTAGTTTGATTTCTGTCTCTGTAATAAAAATGCCTTGACCAAAAGCAAGTGAGAGGAAGACGGGGTTTATGTGACTTACAATTTCAGATTACAGCCCATTATTGAGCAGAAGACAAGGAAGTGACTCAAGCAGCTCGTCATATCATAGCCACAGGCAAGAAGCAAAAGAGACAAAAGGATCCTCCTTGCTTGTTCTCTTTCTAATGCTCTTCATTCTTATATTTTTCTGAGCCCAGCCTAGGGAATGGTACCGCCCACCATCAAGCCAATCCTCCACAGATGTTCCCACATTCCAGCCTGATTAGTCACCATGGTATACTCAAGTAGCTCACTAATGCTTCCCAACAGCAATTGGGATGTAGAAGAGAGTCAGTCACCTTAAAGCATAGTTCTCAGACCATCATAAAGACAGGTAATTGAAACCCTGATCCATGAAAGTCCCAGACTAGAGTCCCACAACTAGCCATGCCTAGATGACCAAGAGACAACAAATGTTTAACTAGGAAACCCAAATCTTGAGATTGTTTTACAGTGATAGGTAATTTAGGTGGCACCATGTATAAATCATGCCATTAGATTAGATAGCAAGCCAAGAGAAGGGTATCTAAAGGAGAAATGTGAAGATCCAGTTAGAAAGGTGTAGCAGTCAGGATAGGTCACTGAGAACAAAAGGGGTTTGGGAAGCCTTTGACAATTTAGTGTTGTAATTATACTTCCAAGTCAGAAAGTATGTGTGTAGACCAGAAAGCGTGATGAAGGGTGCCAACAGATGTGTTATAGGTTCCAGTGGTAGGGAGTTATTTCCCATGGCATTAGCTAGGCCCACCTGTATTCAAAGCTGACTTCTGGAGTCATCAAAGAACATGCCCCTTCTCTTTTCAGGACTCACTTGATGGAGGACTTTCTGCCCCCACTTGAGCATCTTCATGTCTGACTAGCCTCTCTCCAGGTGAGCCAACCATCAACCTTTCACTCTGAAGGTCTAGAGAACTAACACGCTAACAAGCTCTGGGACTACAAGGTTTAGGGTCTAGGTGTACTAGAAAGCAGATAGGAGTCTATCTATCCCTGTCACCAGTCTTCTTGTCTTGAGACAAGTGAGTAGCAATCTTATCTCTACCCCATCAGAGGTCAATCATTCAGCTCTTTAAGCCCAGAGTTCTTCATTCTCTACTTGGGAACCAGGAAGTGGAGTGGTTGAAATCATTCCAGAATGAGATTTATACACTTAAGCATCAGAATCCCCGGAAGAAAACCTGAATTTGCTTCAGCATCCCCCCTTGAGCTTCTATTTGAGACCTTCAAGAAGAATTTTAGAGAGGCCTAAGCATTTAGCTTAGCTAGCGGAGTGCTTGCCTAGTGTGTACAAAGCCTTGTGTATAATCTCCAGTACCACACCCAGCAGTGTGGGGGTGCAGGCTTGTATCTTTGTGAAGGCAAAGGGATCATCTTCATCTTTGGAGTATGTTTGAGATCAACCTAGACACCTTCTCCAAACAGACCACAACACCAAAAGCCCCTGATAGGTTATCCAATATATATATATTGAAGAAAGAGAGAAAGAGATTTTCAGGGTTTTTTTTTTTTTTTTGCTTCAATTTTATAAATACCCCCCAGGGTCCACACTGTATTGGATCCCATGCCATCTATTTGAAGGCACTCAAGTGGATGTGGCTTAAAGGCTGAGGTCCCAGGATGTCTAGAATGAAGTCATAGTTAATCAGGACTTGGCACAGACCAAGCCCTGGTAGAGGAAGCCTGAGAAGCAACCCTGTTTGTATAAATCCCTCGTCTTTCCAGCCCAAGGTTACAACACTTGGCAAACATTGCAGCCTGTTCAGTGACTTGGATGTCTACACAGTTGCTTAATCAGTAGGCTCAATCATTTGGGGGGTTTTAATAACTTTTAATTATTTTGTGTATTATATGATCCCTGTAAGTCCTGCCAAGACAGTTCTGAGACAGGAAATACAGAGTAATGGATGCAATATTGTGAACCAGAAAGTCACCTTGCATCTTGTCATATATGTGACACTGAGATTTAAAGTCCTATTTATATCAATATCATTCTGATCTTTGCCATGCTTTTTATCTTTGGAACTTTATTTTAAAATGTGTACCAGGCTCCTCAAGGTCCAGAAAGGGTCACAGTGACCCATTTTCAAGTCATGGTTTTGTGGGGACATCTTAAATTTGGCAAGGAGTCCGGCACTTGAGAATTTTCAGATTTGGTGCGTTTTAGTACTTCATCTTCTAAACATCGCAGGGGCACTGGAGTGCGACAGTTTCAACCCAGCATGGGGCATCTGTAATACATCACTCTTCCCCACCACCACCCCATGTCCCTGGTGAATCAGGCAATACTTTATCAGATCTGAATCACAGCCTTTGGCTTGCCCTGCCCACTCTCGACCCACAACACAGCCTGAAGGATTTCCCCACAGGAATCTCCTTTCTACCTTTCAGAAGCATTTCAACAGTGAACTATTCTCACTACTAAAGCCATCTCAGTGCCTGCTTCCCAAACATTCCAACTGACACCGTGGCTTACTTAGACACTTTGAGTTACAGTCCCCCACCCCCTCTTTCAAATGACATCGCTACTACATACATTATCTGAATACAAATCTGAATCTGCAGACATTAAATGTGGCAAAATACCTAAAGTGAACTGGCTCATGTTAGAGATTGCCCACTACCACCACCACAGCCGCCTCTTGATCTCTCTGTGCTTCTTCCTGTGATTCACTGGTGGGAGTTTCTCTTTCTTTTTCTCTTTTTACTGCTGGTTTACTGAAATCAGATATATTTTCATGGGTTTTCACTAACTTTGATACTGATACTATACGGGGGAGAAAAACTAGAAACGCACAGTCATAAATGTATCTGTGTATATCTTGAGGGTAGAAACTTTGGCTATTCTTTTATTTAGAAAAAAAAATGTAAACACATGATCTTTAAAGATAGCATCTAACCTGGAATGTCAAGAGTCACTGCCTGAGGAGAAAGAGCCTGCTTGAGTCTGAAGGAGTGACTACAGTAAGACATCAAGCCGAAGTAAGCCGTCATGTAGAGTGGGACACACCTGCAACCCCAGGACCCAGACATCTGAGGCAGGAGAATCACGAGTCCAAACTATTCTGGCTTAGTCAGACACTCTCTGAGACAACTATCTGAGAGAAGACCAGGTGGGGTGGGGACAGAAAAGGCCAAAGATGCCAAAGAATGTGGTGAAATCAGATAGTCAAAAAACATCCATACACATTACTTGGCAACCTGGAAAATAGAGAATTGTATCACAGTAGAGCAGGCAGGGGCAGGGAGAAGGTTATGCTGGGGAATTTTGTCCCATTTTACAGAAAACACATACACACACACACACACACACACACACACACACACACACACACTTAGCAAGTCCCAGAGTGCTAGGAAGTCTGGCCCACAGTCATAAAATGGTAAAATCTTTGAGGTACACCTCATCTTTGAGTCTCTTCTACCTGAAGGTAACAGAGCTTAACCTCCAGGGGTCTGAGATGATCCAGGTAAAATCGTCAGGTCTTAGCTAGAGACCATCCTCTCAGAGCAGGAAGGGAGTAGAGGAAAGACCTCAATCAAATCAGTGCTTAGGGCCTTTCCTGAGAGATTCTCTGGGCTCCATAGTCTAAGGAATGTGAGCACACTTTCAGAGAGAAAACAGCAGCCAATGTCCACATTCACAGACTTCAATTCCCCTGAATCAATTAGGCTTAAGTGATGTTAAGGGTCTGACAGAGCCACAAAAGAAAGAACAATCTTTCACCTCAGAAGTGAGGCCGATCCTCAGTACCATTGTGTCTGGCCTTATTTGCAGGCCCAGGTCTGGTTCTCATTGACTTTGTGGATTTAAATAAAATCCTCCACATAACTTGAATTAGGGTTTGTGTCAATGACATTTCTTTTATTATCGAAAGAAAGAAAGAAAGAAAGAAAGAAAGAAAGAAAGAAAGAAAGAAAGAAAATAGCCAAATCCCTACAATCCAAGCCACTGATCTAGTGGCCACAGGCTGTCCCAATAACTGAAGAGAGTATTTCCCTCCCCCGCAACCCCCCTCCCCTGAAAAAAAAAATTGAGGGTGACATCACTGTGGGCAATGCCACTCATGGGCTGAGATCCAGCCCCATTTACAGAGCCAGATGGGTATGAGCAGTTCTCATGCCCTGCTGGTGTTTGTTCGGGTGAAGTCCTTAATGCAAACCATATCGGACCCAGACAGCTACTACAGGGTAGTCGGTGACAAATGGTGGGACTGCTTTGGAGTCAAAGCAGGGTTTATGTGCCATTTATCTAGAACAAAACCACATGGCATGCTGGGTGAGAACACGGAAGCCCATGCGGCTCCGGCTCCTCCTTTGCTCTCTAGATGAAGACATGAATGTGCAGGGTTTGCCGGGACAGGTGATCCTCAGCAAATCAAGGTCAAGTTCACAGCACAGGCAGAATGTGAGGCCAGACTCTCCGGTTTCCAGGCCACTGCTCTCACTTGGCTCAGCTACTCGGAGGCAATGAAAAGCTTCTGGTTCCAAGTTTTTATTTCCATTTGGGTGAGAAAAATAGGATAGGATTCTACCGAACAGGCTGCCCAGGGGATCGGGGTGGGAACAGCACTGGGCTCGGTAATGAATTCAGAAAGCACAGTTTAGCTTTCATGCTAAGGTCATCACAGCACACACACAGAATCGTGTGTGTCTCTCCCCACAGGGCTCTGGGTAACCTTCCATTTGCTGGTTGATCTTGTTCATACTAATGAGGCAGCTGCTGTCAGCAACCACATCTTTTTCTCGAACCTGAGATGCTAGAGTTAACTAAGGAAACACTAGATGGAGTAGAAAGAGAGCCATCGCAGTTGAAAAGACCCTCAGGAACGCCAGGGCCAAGATGTGGGAGCGCATGGGTAGGGGAGCAGGGCCGGGAGGGGGGAGGGTATAGGGAACTTTCTGGATAACACTTGAAATGTAAATGAAGAAAATATCTAATAAAAGTTGGAAAAAAAAAAAAGAAAAGACCCTCAGAAGATCAGCTTGTTCCGAGGAACGATTCATGGGAAGGCGGGTTCCTGCTACGGAAGGAAAGAGAGCCGATGGTGAAATGGAAAAGGCTGGTGTGACCTGAATATGAAAGGACCCTGAGGCAAAACATATCAGAGGCTCCACTGCCATATTGTAACGTACATTAGCATTTCCAGGAGAAAAGGAAAAATTCAGATCTTTCCAGACTGGATCCTTTCTCATAGAACTCATTGGAGATGGAAGCGGGACTCAGCCCTTCGTATAGTAACCACAGAACTAGATCCCTTCCTCTCTCTTGTCAGACTCCCCAAAGCTGTGTCTCTCTTCAACTTGCCACAAAGCAGTCAGGCTGGTACTAAAGGCAGCATATTGTCTAGTGGGGTCTTTGTCAAAACCCCAAGGTGACACTCTTCTACATGTCTACAGATTAAAAAAAAATGAAGTCTTAATGGAGGAACTCCTTGGTCTAGAGGTGGATAAAGAACAAAGATTAAAAAACAAATGAGAGCTGCAGAGCTGCCTCAGCAGCTAAGGGACCTTACTGGTCTGTCAAAGGACCAAAGTTCAGATGTCAAGACTCACATCTGAAGGCTCCCACATGTATGTAACTACTTTCCCCAAGGTATCTGATGCCTTCTCCTGTCTTCTGTGGACACCTACATACATATCTAAATTTACACACACACACACACACACACACACACACACACACACACGGAAAAAAAAAACTTTGAAGAAAAAAATTAAGGCCAAAGGATTGTCATTTTCTATAGCTAACCTGGGTTATATATAAAAAAAAAAAAGTGTCAGCCCACTGAGGACTACAGAACAAGACCCTGTCTCAAAAAATAAAACTTCAGCCACAAGCATAAAACAAACAAACCTTAGAAGCCAGAACAAAAGGGGCAAATGAAGTCATGAATTCTATTTTTCTACTGCTGAGCTAGCCAACTAGCCCCTACGTTTCTCAAAAAAAATTAAAAAAATAAAAAATCAATAACTGAGTTTAATGCTTTCCTTGTCAAAACTGCTCCGGCTGGGGCCGAAGGTCAGACTACCATTCACACCTCAGATCCAGCAGCTCTGTGGATCCCACAGTCCCACAGCCATGCTGGGCATGCATTAGCTCTCTGAATCCCACAGTCCCACAGCCTAAGAGAGAACCCATCCTAGCCATTTGGAAGGCATTAGCTCAGCCCTCCCACACTTCCATTGTCTTTAAAAATGTCTGTCTTGACATCACAGGAACCCCATCTCTTGGGATTTCAAATTGCTTACCAGCCTTGGCCTTAATTTGCTTTCCTGTCTCACAATAGAAAACCCCTCACAAGTTAACATATGGGGCCATGGTACTGGACTTCAGCTGCACTAGTTACGAGCATCTAGGTGTGAGCATCACCAACATTATCATCATGAGCATCACCACCACCATGTCTGTGCTGATTGCTGGCTTCAATCGTTATATCTATGTCAGTGACCAATTATCATTCAGGGTGGCTGTTCTGATTATCAACATTTTATCAATAAGAAAACATGGCCCAGAAAGACTCACCTAGATCTTTCATCTATTAACTTAAGATAGGAGTTTGATCACAGGTAACCCCAGTGGATAAAATAGCCTGTTGGAGGTAGCATGACACATCAATGCACTTAAGTGTGCGAGAGTTCTCCTCTGCCATCAGGAGCTGCTGAAGTGAGGATTATCATCTCCGGAAGATGAAGAGACAGAATCTCACATTCAAAACCCAAGAGACCTTATACTGCAGAGTGGCAGGCATGAATCTAGAATGAAGACCGTTTATCCTCTAAATCCAAACTAGTTTGGCTCTAGTATGGGGCTCTGTCCAGGTCACAGTCTCCTCTTCCACGAATGCAGGTACTAACAACACCGCTCTCAAAACTGACTACAGTGGAGATCAAAGAAGACTGTGGTCTGTGAAAGATCTCATAAGCCAGGTGATGATAACAGTTGCCTGCTTCATCTTGGTCTATGCAAACCTGCTTCGAGGAAGGAGTTGTCTTGGAGGGGGGCCATCTGCTGTCTGGGTTCATGCGCTGGCTGGACAGCAGATTCACTCACTTAATTTTTTAGGGTCTTGTAAAAGGTATGAGGTAATTTGTCTTTGTTAGTGAAAGATTTAGTGATGAATTCGCCCTGTGGTATAATTAGCCCCAGGCCTGTCTGTCCCAGAGGGGATTCTCACCCACCCCTTTCCTATCTTACCAAAACACAGGCAACCTGGAGCTGAGGGCTATGTCATTCTGCAGAGTCCAGGCTAATCTAGCAGAAATGCTTTGAGTCAACAAGTCCTTACTCCTACCCACCTCTGAGAGCCTGCGCTTTTCCTCAAAGCTAAACAAAAGAGTACTTCCTGCCAACATCAAGGCTGAGCGAATGACATAAACTCCCTGTCTTGTCTTAAGAACTTTTAAGAACTGCTTGAATTCTTGATCTGTGTTCTGCTGTTGCTTCCTCAGTTTTGGGGTGGTGTGGGGAAGGGAAACATAAAACAAAGGTGTGCACTTGGGAAGCAGGAGGCACTTGTACCCATCCTTGCCCAGGGGATATGCCTCTACTTGATTTTCTAAAGAGACTGAGCATAAGGCTAGGGGCTTGCCAGCTTCAGAAAAAGAAGAGAAGAGAAGAGAAGAGGAGAGATGAGGAGAGGAGAGGAGAGGAGAGGAGAGGAGAGGAGAGGAGAGAAGAGAAGAGAAGAGAAGAGAAGAGAAGAGAAGAGAAGAGAAGAGAAGAGAAGAGAAGAGAAGAGAAGAGAAGAGAAGGAGGCTGGGCAGTGGTGGCACACACCTTTAATCCCAGCACTTGGGAGGCAGAGGCAGGCAGACTTCTAAGTTTGAGGCCAGCCTGGTCTACAGAGTTAGTTCCAGGACAGCCAGGGCTACACAGAAAAACCCTGAAAAGAGAGAGAAAAAGGAAAAGAGAGAAAGAGAGAGGGAGGGAGGAAGAAAGAAAAAAAACAAAGGGAGAAAAAAAGAAAGAAGAAAATAAAGAAAACAGAAGGGTTTGCTTGAGAGAGTCTGTACCTTCCTTTTCAAACTCTGTTTCGTTTCTAACCACTGAGCAAACACAACTGTGAGGGAGCACTTATTGCCCCACCCCACTAAGGGAGCACTTGCTGTTCCATCCCCACTAAGGGAGCAGTTGCTGTTCTATCCCCACTGAGGGAGCAGTTGCTGTTCTATCCCCACTGAGGGAGCACTTGCTGCTCTATCCCCACTGAGGGAGCACTTGCTGTTCCATCCCCACTGAGGGAGCACTTGCTGCTCCATTCCCACTGAGGGAGCACTTGCTGCTCCATTCCCACTGAGGGAGCACTTGCTGCTCCATTCCCACTGAGGGAGCACTTGCTGCTCCATTCCCACTGAGGGAGCACTTGCTCTTCCATCCCTACTGAGGGAGCACTTGCTGCTCCATCCCCACTGCTTACATCATTTGGCTATCAAATGACCTTGTGTCAGCCGAATGACCTCCATCCTTGGCTTTGCCAATTTTTTTTCTCCTCTCATCTCTTCAGAAGTAAAACAACCTTTGCCTAATTGTTGGAGATAAAGAGGAGGGAAAAACATCCATGGTAACCGAGCTGGCAGGGACAGCGGGAGAGCCCTTTGAAAGTTTCTGCCTTCATGGGTTCAAGTCCCCACAATGAGTCAAGTGCTGAGATCCATCATAATGATTCTTGCAGTCGTTCATTTCAGTGCTCACAATGGGAGCCAAATTCAATCTTTGCAGACAGTCAGTTTTGCAAGCAGAATCTTCCCTTTACTCCCAAGGAAGCACTCTAGGAAGACTCTGCATCCCAAGGAGGCAGAGATGATAGGACCCAGGACCCAGTAAGTACCATAATCATGCTGGTGACCAAGTTCACAGGAATGAAGAAAGTCTGGATTTGCTCCCTGGAGGAACCAGGAAAGGATGCTCCAGATGTACAAAGACAAACTGTGTAAATCGCACCGTAGACATCGCATCCACCATCGAAAGCCCTTCATGATCCACATATAAGGACAGTGCTTCTCACCTCTGAGTCAGCCAAGCACACCGGCCGGCACAGAGTGGTCTAGCTTTAAGAGTGTTCTTCCCTGGCATGCCTTCTCCCATGATTCCTTCCCTGATTCTCTGGTACCACATTTTGAGAATGTCTCTGAGTAGACAGCTCTGTTCTCCCACTTCCTTTCCTTCAACCCTCTCAACCTTTTATCCCTCAAAACCTCGATCCTTGAAGTCACTTTGAATTGACTATAATGGGGGAGGGGAGAGCTTGCTTGTAGATGTTACAGCACCTATCATTGGAAGCTGGAGTTGATTTCATCATTGTTCAGACCTGGGCTAGCATCAGACTTGCCTTGAACCCTAGAAACTGTTTCTACAACCAGGATCCCCCAAAGTCTTCAAGCACCCCCCCGCCTTTGGCCTCTTGAACTGCTGGAGTAAGACCACAGTATAAAGAACTTCTGTCAACCCCATTTTAAGGCTGAGGTACCAAAGGATTCCTGCACCAGCTACCAGAAACCAGAGGCCACCTGGACCACCCACACATAGGATAACCACTTCATAGGTGATACTAGACAGCTCAAGAGGAGAGACACCTGGCTGAGCCCATTCCAGGCTGGGAATCTTGAGCTAATACCTTCATGGCTCCCAGCAGCAACCCTGGCCTCTTGTTAGGTAAGAGACAGTTTTCCTGGCGTGCTGTGAAATTTACAAATATATGGCCTGTTCTCCGGTACTTTTGTGCTTGAGAAGGCAAACGGTTCCCATGAGAAAATCCTTTCACCCCTGTGCTCCTAGTCCTACTAATTCCCACTGACGACTGTTAGAACTTGCAGGCAGCCATTGGAGTGGACAAGGCTCCTCTGCCATCCTCACCAGACCAAAGCAATGCACTCTTTAATGACAGTAGCTGAGCTTTGGTTAATTGCAGGCTGCTCTGAAACCACTTACTTAATTAAGCTGTTCCCAGTTCAGGGCTCAGACCATGCTTTGGTGGGAATTCGCTGCGCTGTCTTTTAGTTCCAGGAGCCGCATAGTTTGTCCATTACTCTGTTTTGTTTTGTGCAAATAAACTCCGCTAAATTTAATTGGTCTGAGGAATTTTCCCTTCTTAACACCATTCAGGCCTCAAATTGGACACCGTTCCTCTGGGAATTGTCTCTGGCTCCCTTGCCCTCCCAACCCCTTGCCCCTCTCCTCCACCACTCGCAGCTCACCCCCCACCCCCATCCCTCATCCCTGTGAGAGAGCTTTCTCACAGCCCCCCTCCCTGTTTTGTGCCTTCCTCTGGGTTTTTAACATTATCATCACATTTATTTATGTATTTTTCTCTGCATGTCTTTCTCTGCTTAGTATGTGTGTGTGTGTCTGTCTGTCTGTCTGTCTGTGCAATAAACTGAAGTGAAGGTCTGAGACAACTTCCAGGTATCCGTCTCTCCTCTGGCCTGTGGGTCTTGGGGATCCAGATCAGGTGGGCAGGCATGACAGTGAGTTCTTTTACCTTCTGGGACATCTCCCTGCTCCCCATTCCTCTATAACGGGCCATGTGTCTCCCATCCGGAGGCCATACTGTCAGCTCTCCTCACCAGACCAAATGTGTGGTAAAGCAAGGCCAATGTCCATCTTGATCATTACTGTGTTCCCAGAATGCAGTTCAGCACAGGCCAATGGTGGAAGATTCCCTGTTAGGTGTGCTGGTCATCAGCCCACCAAGGCTCCATTAACCCTCTTGTCAGGACACCAATTTGATGATGGGTTCCTGCTATGGAGGTAAGGCAGTGGTCCTCAACCTTCCTAACACTGCATAACATGCTGTGATGACTCACACACACATAACTATAAAACGATTCCATTGCTAATTTATAACTGTAATTTTGCTACTGTTACAAATCGTAATGATGATATCTGATATGCAGGGTATCTGATGTGTGACACCCCGCCCCCCGCTTGGGGGTCATGATCTCCAAAGTTGAGAACCATTGATATATGGGATCTGCTCCGCCTCTGTGTACATAGGTCTGTATCTGATCAAACCTTCCCCTGTGTATTGGAGTAGGGGGTGTAAGATGCCCTCCCCCCAGCAACCACCCCTCCTCTGCCTACAGTGTAGAGAACAGCTGCAGTCTTATGTTCCACCAGCTCAGGAGGCCCCAGAGCCTCAGCCTGCTGCTCTTCTGACACATTTTCCCGTTGCCAAAACAAATTTCCAAAAGACTGCAACCGAAGCTTAGCACTAACAGTGGTCTGACCACGGCGGGGCAGATCGCATCTGCAGCTTAGAACCCGACGCCTTGATCAAGGCCATGTGGAATTCACACTGATTTACTAAGTAGCTTCATTTGCCAGTTTACACTGGCCTTGTCGCCAGCAACAGCCTGCATGAAGAAGAGACTTCTATCCACTGCCATCTCACCTCAACCTGAGGATATGTTAGCACTGTAAGCAACGGCCACGGCCAATTTATTTCTCTGTGTTTTAAAATGTAAATAATGGAGCTTTTTATACATTGTTATTTTTTTTTAAACTGTGCTATGCAAGGCTCCTGAGAATTTCATCCAGTCGGAATTCCACATTTTGTTTGACTATACTAGAACTTGCCTTTAGCATAAAAATTTTTGTTCAGCATTTGGGAAAGGTTTTTTTTTGGCTCAAGGGCATTCTATTTAGAAAAGAAAAACAAATTACAAATGACACTAAATTCCTTTCAGATAACTGAACATTCTCTCATGTTGTAAGGGAAGCTAGAGTTATAGAATAAATATGGGCTTGGGTACCAGGCAAATGGGAGATGAGATTTTTTTGATGTTTTATGATGTTGGGTATCCAACCCAGGGTCTCACACCTGCTATGCAAACACATGAAGCCCCCGTCTCAGCTGGAAGACTGAATCTTCTTTTTGGTTCTGTGTATAGTTTTATTTAAAACCAACCAACCAAACAAACAAACAACAAACAAACATGCCTAAAAGGTAACATCAAAGCTCCACTTAGCAAAGTGTAAGGAAATGAAGATGTATTCCTTATGGTATCGATTGATATACCTACATTAACTTGGATCAATGCAAGCTCATTTGATGTAATATCAGTAGCTATGGTAGCAGGAATAGAGGCAGGCCTCATGGGATTGGTCCTAGTTCATTGTTTCTTGGTTCCTATGGAGACAAAGCCAGCTCAACTTTTACTCTCAGTGCACATGGCTTGGGGAACTGTGTTGTTCAGTAAGGGTGTGTAGGGTTCCTGCAGAAGGCCCCAGAAGGCCCAAGTTTGGTTCCCAGCAGCCATAACAGGAAGTTTGTAAATGTCTATATCTCCAGTTCTAGGTATCTAATGTTCTCTTCTGTCCTCCACAAGCACCTGTACTTATGTGCACATACCCAAGCATAGACCCAGGCACACAATTAAAAATAAAATGAAAGTTCAAAATGTGGTCTCTTCGCCCCTTCCTAGAATTAAGAACAAAGCACACATTGAAGGAGTTACAGAGATCATGTGTGAAGCTGAATCAAAAGGATGGACCAACCAGTGACGGCGGCTGCCAGGGATCCTTCCCATAATCAGCCACCAAAATAAACACTATTGCATATGCCAGCAAGATAATGCTGAAAGGGACCT
>LR749759.1:450050-488910 GCA_902729485.2 Mus minutoides
TTTTTTTTTTTTTTTTTTTTTTTTTTTTTTTTTTTTTTTTTTTTTTTTTTTTTTTTTTTTTTTTTTTTTTTTTTTTTTTTTTTTTTTTTTTTTTTTTTTTTTTTTTAACCAGAGTAGCTTATCACAGCCACAGAAAGGAAACCAGAAACTTCTGGTTTCAAGTAAGACCACTGTTCCGCATTTATTATTATTATTTTTTAATTCTGTAACAATTTCATATATGTGTACAATGTATTATACTGTGAGGCTCTGAGGGACTCAAGCTGGGAAGGAGTGGGGGAGATCACACTTTTATTTTGGTTAATTTTTGTGATGCTGTAACTGAAACTCAGAGCCTCACATACACTAGAGCAGGGCTTTCCTAGCTAAGCTAAAGAATTTACCACTGTCAGCAACTTGGTGACTATATTTTCACCTTTTAGAAAAAAAAATATTTCATGTGTCATTTTTTAAAAAAATTCATACCCAAATAGCATTCTAAAAATCTTTGAAAAAAATGAAAATTTCTCTTCTCTGAATCTCACCGCCATGATACAATCATCTCTGATAAGTTGGTACATCTCATCCTGAGACATTTTTATTATTTAAAGTGATTTTAGTATTTTTGCCAAGAAAGCAAAGCTCCCAACAGAGAAAGCTGTTTTCCTACCATTTTAGGAAACCCTTCAAGCACAGTGTGGGGAGGTCATGATGAACCCTAGTGCTCACGGCCTCGGGGCTCTGACGGTTAACATCACCCACATTTGCTTCACATTTAATCACACCCAGTACAATTCACAATCGTCATGTACACTCTCTGCTACTCAGGTCATACGTGTGTTCTCTGACCAGCCCGTGGTCTCTGGCTGGCCTTGGCAACTTCTGCAAAGGCTCCACCCGTGGTTTTTCCTCTCTCTGCCTTTTCCCAGCTTGTCATAAGACCCAGGGTGAGTAACAAGAAAAAAATGTTAGCTATCTATCTTCTAGCGTAGGAATGTTTTGCCTTGCAGGTGTGCCTGGTGCCAGTGGAGGGCATCAGATCCCCCGGAACAGGAGTTATAGGCAGCTGGAAGCCACTGTATGGGTGCCGGGTCTCAAACCTGGTCCTCTGCAAGAGCAGCCAGTGTTCTTAACCACCAAGTCCCCAGGCTGTATGAAATTATAATCTCTAACTGAAAAAAATTGAAACCTAGCATGTCTGTGAACTTAAAACAAAACAGTAACAAAGAGCCTCCCGTGTTATAAAAGAAAAGGGGCTGAGGAGGGTAAGTCCCCCATACAACATTTTATTTTGAAATTGTTTCAGATGTACACAAAAGTCATATAAATAGGCTGTGGTACTCTATAAGCATCTCCATGAGTCGAGCGTTTATCATCTCTAAGCTGTACATAGCATGGCCCACTAGTCCTCAATACTCCAGTGTACATTTCCCATATACGGGGGCTCCAGGTACTGCCATAACTTAAAATCTGGGTGTTAGCATTGGTCCCTTGGACTGCTGCTCAGCTATCCCTTGCCCTCTTACATTGTAAATTACATATCACTACCGAGTTTCTAAGAGATAAATTAAACAATACATCACAAAGGCCTCCACTTTGCTCCCCTCCCTCAAACCCAAGGCCCCTCTCCACAATTATCAGTGTGCTTACCTCAGGCGGTTTTCAAGGAGCTGGCCTTGCCAGGTATACCCCCGCCTTTCTCATTTCAATCCTGATATTCAATAATAAAAATAAAATTTCTAGGGCCCACCTCTTATGAACAATTTTGATAAACAATTTTATCAACTGAAATTTTAAGTTCTCCACCTCTTGTTAAAAACAAAACAAAACACAAATCTACAATCTGCTTGGATATACCTAGATTTGGTCAGGTTTTGGATTCACCTCTGTCTCTGCCTCTGTTAGTAACACGCCACTGGCCACCACTGGCCACCCCTGGCCACCCCTAGTCCACTCTCCTGCAGTCTGTCTGACTCCTGTGATGACCTAGCGCCCCTACCAGAAGGCCACTGACGCCGCAGAGCATCCCCTTGTGGCCAGTCAGTGGCGAGGAAATGTGACCCGATTCACTGCCTACCTTCCTCCAGTGCCGATGAAGTCCTTTATTAAACGTTGAGGGATTTGAAAGGTTGATGCTAAATGGTTAAATCTCTGTGGCATTGTATCATGTGCTTAATAAAATGTGGCTTGTCTGATTTCTATTCTTTGAAAACTGATACCCAACATGTGGCTCCAATTTAAGACAAATTCTGTTAAAATGATTTCATTATTCACCCACAAAAAAAAAAAAAAAAAAAAAAAAGGCAAAGGTCACTGAGTGCCAGCACCAAGCAGGTGTCCAGGTGTCCAGGGAAACTGCAGGGCTTGCTCTTGAAGGTCACATTCTTTGTTTTGAATTCTGAATGAACAGGTCTGGCAAGATGCCACCTCCCATGTTTGGCCATGCAGTGACAGGCTGGGTGTGCAGGAAGGGGTGGTGGTGAAGACAGATACAAGGACAAAGATTGAAAACCCAATGAAACAGGGACAGGGTCCGGGTCCTTGGTTACACTATTTTCTCTACTTTAGAATGTTTAGAAATTTTCTATAATTAAAACAAGAATCCTCTTCTAGTGAATTTGCCATGAGAGATATTTTCTTTCCAAGGAACTGCAATTTCCAGTAGTTTCTAGGCTAGACTCCACTTCCTTGCCCCCAATGAGGAAGAGAAACTGTCACTACTGAAGTCAAACTAAATTGAACAAAACTGGGGAACATCGTGCTCAAGAGCCTTGAGAAACCCACATAGTGATCTTGGCTGGCTGCGAAGTAACAGAGGAGTTCGTTCCTTCCCTCGGCTGCGACAGAGAAGTTTTGGGAGGGCATCACTATTCCTCCCTCCCCACGACTTGCTGAGTAATGGGTCTTGAAATGAACTACTTGCTTAGGATATTTAATATGGTCAATAAAGTTGGCAAGTTAACCTAGGTGATGAGAACACGCATGTTATTTATTTTTCCACTTTGTGGAAGTTATAAGTTTCAACAGGCTAAAAACTTTTTTTCTAAAAAAAATTCTCAATTATCGTAATGAGCCGAGGCCTCTTTCCCATCTACCCTGTTGGCCCTCACTACCTCGGGTGCCTTCAGCTTTCTCAGCTCCCCGCCACTCCGCCACCAAAGGCTCCAGCTCCGCAGCCATTTCCCAACGTGGGGTATCTGCGCATGTGCCTCGGAAGAGAAACAGCAGGGAAAGGCAGCACGTGCCACTACAAACATTGTAGGAAAACAGGGGGTGGGGCGACACAGGCGTCTGCTTGGAGCAAGCGCAGAACATCTGCAAATGCAACTGCTAGCTTGCCTTTGCACGCATGCGCACAACCACAGGGCCGCGTCTCTTAAAAAAAAAACAGGCTAGAAGCCAGGTAGTGAGAAGTTGAGGTGGGTTGTGAGCACAAGCTCTTTAAGGGCTCTTCTTTAGGTCATTACTGCATCCAATGTCCAGAATATGTTCATGCTAGGCATCAGCACAACACATTTCCAACCCCTATCCGTTTACAGATCTCCATTAAAAGGTACAGAAGAAAGTGAAAGCTCTGGCAGCTAAGAGCATCTTCACAAAGCTGCATCCCGGCCCATGGAGGATGTCAGGCGGATGCTGGAGGCCAGCTTCTTATTCGTGTGAGACACAGCCCAACGTGGTGGGGCTTGGGTCCTTTGAGGGGTTGTTTGCTTTAAAGTAGGGAAAGGGAAAAATGGTGGGGACGGAGAGGGAGCATGAAGGACAGGAATGTCTTGAAGGATTCAGCTTTAGGCCCTTTTTGTACAGTTTGTGAGTGTGTGTGTGTGTGTGTGTTTTAACACCCATAGGCTGGTTTCAAGCACAGGCTAGCCCTGCATTCCAAATTCTAGAGCCCTTGTGGGTTACCCACGCCTACCCTGCGGACAGCCTCAGCCCAGGCTCAGGTCTGCTTGGAAGATGGACATGGTAGCAGCCTAGAAGAGGCCTGGCGGAGACAGCTGGTGCGGAGGCTACAGTGGCATTCAGGCTAATTAGGAGGTGAGGCAGAAGACAGAGGAAGCGTCCCACTTTCCTAAACGTGGAGGTGCATGAGGAGGCTCAGAGAGCAACCTGTGCCCCTGGCTGCTGTCACCCTTCTCCCATTTGTGGGCAAACCCTGACATCTTGCCCACCTGCCCAGGGAGACGGGGACCAGCTCCGCACAGACTTCTACCCACATTTCCAGAGTAGACACAGAATTTAAAGCCAAATGTGGTCACTCCAGCAGTTCAGAGTCCTGTGAACAAGCCATTGTTGGGGGCCTGCTCCGCCGAGGTGGATGGGGGTGTGGAGTATTTGGGTGGATAACGGATGAAAAGCCGGTCTTCTTCCTTCCTTACCCAGCGCAAGAGCTTCGTCACTACTAAGATGGCACCAGCCTTGGTTACCAGGGGGCTGAGGCAAGTATAGAGCTCAAACTTGGAAGTCACCTGAGAGAAGGGAGGAGAGAGTCAGATGGACTAGAGCTGGTCAAGAATAATTCTGTGTTCCCAAACCCAACCCTGTGTACTCCTGAAGCTTGGGAGACATGCTCAACGGCAAACAGATATGGCTGGCTGGGCAATCTGGTAATCATCCTGTCAAGGGCAGACAAGGGGCCAGCTGGGTCAGCAGCTTCAGCTAGGTGATTCTGACTGTGCGTGTTCTCCGTTGGCTTATCTGCAGATTAGAGATCACGTAACAGCAATCCTCGCTATTTTGCTTGCTCCTGCTCTGTGGTATCATCTCAGCCTTGCAGAGTAAGATTCAATGTGATTCTCACCCCAACCTGAGGCCTGGCCTCGAGGTGCCCAGGACCTTCTCTGTGCCACTTGCCACCACTCTGCCCAGTGTTCTCTGTAGCCCAGCAACACTGGCCTCTTTTCTGCTGTCCCTCCAATCTAGCCCACCTCAGCCGTGCACATCTCGGATTTCCTCTGTGCACAGGCAGTTCCTCCTCTAGGGACTTCTCCACTTGGAAGCCATCTTTTCAGCAAGCCTTCTCCTGACCATTTGATCTAAAACCTTGGAGTTCCTTAGAAAAAGATAGCAGTGTTCCTTGGCAAGATGGCTGAGTCCAGGAGGGATGTAGTGTGTCAAATAAGCTGTACTTGTATGCGGCAGAGATGTGTCAATGGGAGACAGGACCCAAGCTACCTAACCAGGAAGTCCACGGGCTAAGTCCCAAATAGCTGCAGAAAATGCTAGAAAAATATTTCACACTACTGAAATCAAGTACAATTTCAAGCGGCCACATTTATATAAAATATAAACTTCTGGGCCAGTGAGACGGCTCGGTGGAAGAAGGGACACTTGCCACCGAAGCCTGACAATCTGCTAGGGGAGTGCGGGTTCTCACAGCTGTCCATTGACCTCTACACACAACACACATGTGCGGGCACGGGTTCTCACAAGCTGTCCATTGACCTCTACACTCAACACACATGTGCGGGCATACGCAATAAATAATAAATGTAATTTCTAAATTTAAAAAACATCCAACAAGAAGTCTGTTCTTATGTAGAGTCCCAACTATAAATATAAAAAGTGGAGTGGTTAGAAAAGCGATCACAAAGCAAATACCTGGTAATTGCTACAAGTTCAAGTCATAGAGGCATGTTAAAATGAAGGAGGGAGTATACCACTAAAACCCACAACTACACAGACCATGGGTGCCACTGGTATGTGCTAGTTACAAAGGGGAAATACTACCGTTCATATGTGGCGGGCTCCACCTTCCCTGAGAGAGCTGAGCTGGCATCATGGGCCCTTCAAACAGTGTGTTTACTGCATGGCCTCTCACTGTGACCATGCTGGAGCACGAGAGAGCTGAGTCAGGGGCACTCTACCAGCAAGTTTATAGACTGATGTCCTTTGACAGTGCCAGGACCATAAGTCAACAAAGCCTGCAGAAGCATTCCAGAACAAATGAGACCCGGGAACACGTGTGCCTGAGGGAACGGCCCCTCTGTGGTGATTTCTTTATACCGGCTTTGCCACTTCCAACTCCAAGATGACTTAAAAATGAAAACAATCATCCTAGCCTACAACAACGCTGGATCCATATTAATATTCACTATTATTTAATGGACCTGTTGGGGGAGCTCTCACTCCCTGTGGGACTGTCTGCCTGGCCACCAGCCTCCCTCAGAGGCTGATCTTTAACAGACTCCAGGACAGTCACTACGGGTGGAGGGCACAGAGCAGCCCCGACCCTGCAGTGGTTAAGGAGAGCTGGGGCCTCTACGCTGGAAGAAGGGAACTAGCAAGCACAGATAGTGGAGGTGGGGTCTCTGAAAGTCAAAGACCCTGGCCTGCTTGCTAATGGGGGACAGCAAGGAAATAAATGGCAGGGCTAAGGGAAAGCTGAAGTCAGTAAGAACACATGGTCAGTGGTGCAGATACAGGCAAAACCTGTGCACATCCAAGCGTGTCTGTGGAGGATGCTAAGACCAGAAGGGATCATGACAGGGAAAGCAGGCTTGCAGGAGGGAACTGACTGACAAGCTGATCCACTCACCCAGGCCAGCAGTGTCTCTTTCTCAGCCACGTGGTAAATGAGGCGCAGGGGCCGGGAGGTGCTGTGGAGGCGAGCATGCAGGCGGTGATACAAGTCTGACAGTCGCTGTCGCTCCTCCTCTCTGCTGTATGGGGCCTCTAGCTCGGGACTGCAAGAGAGGGAGGCAGTGGCAGGGTGAGTCAGAGCCTGCCTCCCCTCTCAGGCTAGGGACTGTGATTAGGCTATGGGGCTCAGCCTCTCCCCCGTTAGACTTGAGAATTTCTGGTGGTTGTAAGCCAAGCTGCCTCCATTAAACTGGGAAGGAGAGCCTTTCTCCCACTGCAATAGGGGGACTCCTGTAGGTTGGTGCTCAAGCCTCTGCCATCAGAGAGCTGTCTGTTCCCCATTTCTAGAGCACGGCCTCGCTATCTCTCCTAACTCATGTGTACAAGATGCTGACCGGCTTGGTTAGACATGTCTTCTCTCAACTTGGGGTCAGGGCCCACCTGGTAAACTGTGGCAGCTGGCGGTGTTGTTCAGGGATATCCAGTGGCTTATAGAGAAAATGCCGGAGGCCAGGCGCTCCCACAGCCTGCACACTGTAGGCTGGCGCACTGGCTGCTGGGCCATTAGAGAAGTTGGCAGCCTCCCCAAGAGTACGCAGGGCACCAAGGTTGTGCATCCCATCTTCAACCAAGCGCCGGCAGGCAGCCATGGCGTGGAAGGCTTCACGGTTGGTACCAAGCAGCAGCAGGCAGATGGGCATGGAATCCAGGCGGGCCACATAGGCATAGAAGAAACCATCTGGGTTGAAGCGAGGCAGGCACACAGGTGCCCATGCTTCACCCGCCGCGAAGGCTGGTGCACCCACCCAGTCAAGCAGCAACTGTAGATCAGCGGGGTCCAGCCGGCACTCCGCCAGCACATTCCTCTCCTGGGCCGCGGTTATCAGTCGACCGCCAACAGCCAGCACTGACAAGGCCAGGCCCGGGGCTGTACAGCGCCGCAGTAGTGTGCCCAGGGCATCCCGCAGTGGACGGGCCAGAGGCACACAGCGCACAGCGCCCAGGAGCAGGGCGCCCGGGTCTTGCTCCACGCTGTCCAGGAGCCGGTCCAGTGTGCGCTCTGAGCCGGCCAGCAGGCGACGGAGGTCATAGTTCTGCTTATGTGCGAAGATGCGGGCCACGCTTGCACGTGTTAGAGTGCTCACAATTTGGGCGTGTACTGCAAGCAGCTCACCTCGTAGCTGTGCTGCAGACTGTGGAGTCCGGGACACAGCCACTAGCAGGAGTGGACCCTGCTGCAGGAACACCAGCTTGTGGTCCTCTGGGGGAAGGAAGAGTGGGTAGGGTGGACACAGACCAGGAATGAGCCAAGGGGTCAGAAAGGACCCCTTTCCCAAACCCTCTCCAACACATATAGCACCTGGCCTGACTGAGCCTGCGCTCTTACTCTGCCAGCACCCAAATTAGGGCGAGGGCAAGCTAGGGCTATCGGGACACTTGTGGGGATATGTTGGCTGTGGAGGTATCAGGTGACTTAGACACAGCATGGGGTCGGGTGGTGGGATGGTGAGGCAAACATGGATTCTGACAAAGCCAGGTCATCCAGTCCACCTCACTCTCAGACAATGTGGAGGACCTCCAGACAGTTGCCCTGACCCACTGACTCACTTCTGGTGGGTAGGCAGGTGTACCCATGGCTCTAACCCCCAGCCATCCATATTCCCAGCCACCAGCCCACCACTCTTGAGCCCTTTCCTCATCACTCACCAGCATAGATGGCACGGATGGCATCTCCTGCACTCTGCACAAAGGACACAAGGGCTGTCATCACCCCCATGGTGGCCGAGAGTGCCTCCACGCTACCATACCGTGAGTAGATGGGCTTGCCCGCCTCACTCAGCACGAACACGTGCTTCCGTTGGCTGCGCCAGTCCTCGTCACTGGGGTCCCCATCGCTGGGGTCTTCTCCCTGACCCTCAGAGTTACTCTCAGGTTCTCCGGTGGGGCTGCTGTCTGAGGCTGCGGTGTCCCAGTGCTCACTAGTGCTGGATGCAGCCTCAGCCTGAGGCAGAGGTGATAGGAGGCTGGATGGCTGGTCCTTGGATCCTGAAAGGGAGCCTTGAGTGGCTCATCTCCCACCACCCTTACATTTTCCTTACAATCTACCAAATCCTTACCAGCCCTCTCACCCCCCAGTGACCCTCCCAACACTGACAAAGATCTCCACATCTTCCTAGCTGTTCAGTGAACATGGCTGACAATGTCCACCAACACTAAGGTGTCAATGAGCAAATCACCCAACATGTCCTCACTGTCCTTCTTTGGCCCCTCCATTATTCGCTTTAGACACTGCCCTCCCAGGTCTCCGAGGCGCCCTGCTCTCTGAATGACTATTGAGCGCTTTATTTACAGTGCTTCTTCCTTAACTCCTCTGTCTCCTTTTTTATTTCTCTGATGTGGACTGAGGGACACCTCAGTGACCACCATTAAAATGCCCCCACGGACTCCCCTAACCCTTTTCTATCCCCACCCACATCCACTGATCCCTGCTGATGCCCAGTGACTCTTTTGGCTAACCAGACTCCCAGTGATGGTCCTTATTTTTCCCATGACAGCCGCCATTACTGGCCACTGACACCCAGATCACTAGGACTCCCCTAACCTTCAGCCACTTCCCCTAATTACTTCTGCTGCTACATTAACACCCCAACAAACACATATGAACATCCCTGACACCTTAGTCTTCAATAACCTCTACATGACAGTCCTTATTTTCCTCCAGGTCTGGGCCCCCACTCCACCAATGGCCACCATTAACAATCACTAACCCACAAGGTTTTCACAGTTCCCACTGTTTCCCCCCCAGAGTTAAATCCCATAATGAAGCCTCTTGCTTCCTTCCAGAACATCCATTCCCACTGCCTCTGATGTCTACTGACTCACCCAAGGATAATCATCCATTTGCAACCCCATCTGATTTTCTCACCCTCAGTGTTGTCCTATTTCTTAACTGTGTACCGATTATCCCATGTTCCCAAATACCCAAGCAACGCGTCTCAATTCCCATCAAGGAACTCCCATCAAGACAACCCTTTTGGGACCCAACTATGCCCCCTAAGATTCTTTAAGGAGTTATGCTCAGGTCAAGTACATTCTAATTTCCCTGCAACAGAAGGGTGTCCCAGGATGTGAGAATGTAAAATGTAAAAAGTAAAAATGGGACTGTTCCTGGCAAAACAGCACAGTCCATCTACCTTGCCTTGCCACCACCCCACCTCCACCCCCACCCACCATAGAATCCATTTGTAGAGGTACAATGCTGCCCCTTCCGGACAACAACTGATACCCATTGGCTTCTATGTCATTTCTCAATGATTTCAATTAAGTCAGCAAGTCTCTGTGCAACGACTGACCGAGAGCTATGCCTCAAGCTACTTTCTTGGGTTCTCAAAGACTGCCCACTGGTGTCCTACTGATCTCTTCCCCACTCAGCTAGCAATGACAACCCCCGGGGGTTGCTTCCAAGGCTTCATTGAGGGAAGCTATACCTGTGTCCTCCGGGTCCCCATCTCCGGGATCCAGCGTGCTTGAGTGAACCCCTCCACTGTCTCCAGCCTCCTCTCTGGGGAACTGCGTGTCCACCAAGTCCTCCACGCCCCCGGGGGCTGGGACAGCATTATCTCCTCCGGCCTCCATCTGCACATCCCTGGAGAGAAGGGGAATCGAGGGTGATGGGCAGCAACAGAAAACTTCTTAAAAGCCTTCAGGGAGCCAGACCCCCAGGATACATTCCTAGTGCGGTTTCCCCTACGGTTTTCGACAGGACGCGACATTCAAAACCATGACCAAATACTTGCACCCTCCGACACTTTCGGATGGGGATGCTCCGCTGGGCTTCCGCAAACACGATACATCAACACCTGTTTCAACCTCGTATCTCAACTGGGTGGACAGCAGCACTTTGAGGAGCCGCCGCCGCACCACACTTCCTGGTGTGGTGGGGACTTGCCACACTTCCGGAAGCGACGCCTCCCGGGACACTTCCGGTTTCACAGCCGTATAGACTCCCCGGAGTGTCAATGGCAGCCACACGCTGCGTTCTCTCACCGTAAAGCTAGCGCGGGACTCTCCAGGAACTCTGTGGAATCTGCGCGTTCTTCCACCGGACGCAGCCAGGATCGGCTGTGAAGTGGGGCCAGAACGGCCCACTTCGCGCTACCGGCTGAGAAGGGGGAGCGGCCTGGAATCTACTAGGTCAGGGGGCGGGGCCTAGTTCCTTTTACCCAGTCAAGAGTAGGATCTTCCTCATGTCCCGCCCTATTCTTGTGGAGCCGCCGCATATAGTGTGCGCTAATTGGTGAAGGCCACTGCTCATTCCTTGACTGACATCTCCCCTGTTTCTAACCGAAACCTCAATCTTGTTCCGGTCTTTGCTGGAGCGTGAGAGTGCCGAACCAATGAACTCGCGTCTCCAGAATTGGGACAACTTCACTCTCTTTTATTCGATTATAGAGGCAGGGAGGAGCGTATGCTTGACGGACAGCTCTCTTTCCAATCCGAACGTCGCCCGCAGTCCAGTCAGCCTATGGGACTCGGATGCTGATGCAAGAGGCGGGCTCTGCATGTGGGACTGACTCTTGAGATTCTGGACTCCGCCAGCCTGCGAGGGAAGCTGCAGGCTGTTTAGGGCTAGTGTGTGCGGGCAACACGAGCGCACTCCACTAGTAAGGAGAGGTTCTGTGGGCCGAGCCAACCAGATCGGCAGCCTAATCCTGTGGCGGAGTGGGGGTGTGGTTGTAAGGGACTGCTGCTGCGTTCTGGTTGGCTGAGAATTCTGCCGCGCCTAACTCCGCGTATCACCATTGGCTACTATGTTTGCTGGGCCAGGGGCAGCAACAGCGGTGAGGACTCTTGCGCACATAAGCACCTAGATGCTCTCTTCCTCAGGGCTACCAAGTGGGGATGGGGGTGTCCAGGCGGCCAGAAGTCGCTCCAAGCTAAGTGTTGTTCATTTTGGTTTTGAGTCAGAGGCTCCTATATTGCCCAGGCAGGCCTTAAACTCGCGATCCTCCTCCCTCAGCCTCTTATCTGCCCCTAAACCCAAGTCAGAGGAGGTTACAGTTCTGCTCCAGCACCTGGCAGTGCCTTTAGGTTTAGAATGAGGGTATGAATATCCCTGCCCTGGACGTCCAGGTCCATTTTTTCTGCGTCTTTCTGTACATTGGTCTTTGAGAGTGCTTGAAGTCTCGCAGTTTGTGTCTCTGAGTGTTACTATATTACTATCAGAGAAAATGGAGTTAAAAAGAATACCATAATGACATAAAGGTTGAGGATTTCTGTTTTGGATACAGAGTTTCAGGTATCCCGGGCTGGCTTCTCACTCACCAAGTGGCAAGGATTACTCTGCTTCCGCCTCTGTTTCCCCAGTACTTGAAATTACTGGTGTACCCTTAACAACAGGTTTGTGTCATGCTGTAGTGCGAACCCAAGGCTTCATGCATGCTGGGCAAGCATTCTACCACGTGAGATCCATCCCCAGCTCCAAGATCAAGGAGGTGTCACCAGCCAGGAGACATAACATCCCTGAATATTTAGATACTTAAATACAAAACTTCAAAGTACCTAACTGTCAAATTGACAAAAACTCAAAGGAAAAATACCTCATAAGGTTAGGTGATGATTTCAACATTCTGTGCTCACTAAAAATGGCCAAAACTGTTGGCAAAAAAATAGATAAATATTTAAATCTAAATATCTAATAAATATCTAAATAGATAAGGATACAGAAGATGTGAACAACTGTAGCCAAATTAATTGATATTTATAAAAAATATTCTGCCCAATTACAACAGAGCTGGGCCAAAAAAAAAAGTTAATGCCCCTTTACAAGCTAAATCTTTCAGAGAAAATTATTTGATTACAACAGAAATTGTGGCTATTGTTAACAGAGATTGGAGAATTCTTCCAACAGTAGGAATTAGGTCAATTTTCATCATATGAACACATTATGACTCAAATATTAAATCCATGGGATATTAAGGAGTATCTTCAGTTTCATGAAAACAGGAAGAATGAGCAAATGAGGAGACTGTAAATCATGAGTGCGCACAGGGAAACGTACAACTTTCTATGCTCACACAGGTATGAGAAGAGACACCCATAACCAGCGATCTACATGGATCCTTAAGATTATAGGCAGTGGAGAGGAAGTTAAACCTGCAATAGAAATAAGAGGATAATGAGGATGCAGCTCAGTGAGGGAAAACATGCAGCCAAAAGAGACAATGTAGAAATAGTTCTTTCTTTGAAAAGGTCAGCATAGTTACTAAAATGTGTGCTTAAATGATAAAACCAGTGGTCAATAGGATTGAAGGGCAACATGATTAGAGGTCTCTAGACATTTTACAATATTATAAATTGATTCTTTTAAACAAATGAAGTATAGCTAGCTAGATAGGCTTGCTCATTCCTAAGGGATACTAGAGTAACTCGCTAGCGTGAAGTGACTGGACCTACAGATACTTGGTCTCTCACTCCCTGTCCCAGGCTTGTACCTCATAGGAAACCTTTTGCTTTTGTTCCAACATTAGAGGTCTTAAAGACATTCCTTAGAACAATGGTTCTCCACCTGTGGGTCACAGCCCCTTTACAGGGGGTCACCTAAGCCCATCCTGCATATCAGATATTTATATTGTGATTCAGTAAAATTACAGTAGCAAAATTACAGTTTTGAAGTAGTGAGATAATTTTATGTTTGGGGGGGTCACCACAAGAAGAGGGACTGTATTCGAGGGGCGCAGCATCATGAAGGTTGAGAATCACCACCTTAGAATGTGTAAGTAAGATGCCTAGGAACCAGTGGATTCAAGGAGAGGGAACAGTAGATCACCTTTGTTTACATCAACATTAGTTGTTTTTTTGCAAGAATGACCAGTAGATGGCGGAAAATCCACATGCTAGAGACCTTCCAAACTCAACTAACTGTCCAGTAAACACCAGTGAACTGTCTTCAAGAGCTTAGGTTCTCACCTCCATGACAAGATTCCAAATCTAAAAACATCTAAGACTCTTGTTTCTCTCACGATTAAGACTCACTAAAAGGACACTCTGAAAACTCCTTTTCAAAAGGCTTGACTAGTTCAGGCTTGCTGGAGTGTTCTTCCTTATTGCAAAGATTGACAACCCAAAGTGGTGAATCTCAGATGGCTAGAGAGATATATATACAGAGATCTCAGATGGCTAGAGAGATATATACAGAGATATATACGGGAAAATTTTGCACAAGGGAAAGTTCAACTTTCTGAAATCCGCTGAAATAAGGCACTTTGACGGCTCAGAAGTAATGGGAGCTGGTATTTGTTCAGAATTCTGTAGTAGGCAGAACTGATAAACATTAAGGAGGAAGATAGGGTGACTGTTGATACAGCTTGGTGGTTAAGAGCACCTTCAGAGGACACATGTTCAATTGCTAACAGCAGAATGTGCTACAAATGTCAGGCAATTCCAGGTTCGGTCTGGGGTTCCTGACACCTCCTTCTGGCCTCCATTTGCACCCACACTTATGTGGGATTACACAGATAGGCAAATAAAAATCGTGACAAGCGAAAGAAAGAAAGAAAGAAAGGAAGGAAGAAAGAAAGAAAGAAAGAGGAAGAAAAGAGAGGAAGAGGAAGAAAGAAAAGAGAAAAAAGAAAAGAAAAGAAAAGAAAAGAGAAGAAAAGAAAAGATTTGTTCATTGTCCCTGCATGAACTTTCTGAGCGAAAGCCACATCGGGGAGGAAGGGTTTGTTTGCATTACAGGCTGGATTGCATCATCCAGGGAAACCAAGACAGAAGCTTGAAGCCAAAACCACTGAAGAACATTGTTTACTAGCTGACTTTCCATGGCTGGCTCAGCTTGCTTTCTTTTACAACCCAAGACTACCTGCCCAGGGGTGGCACCACCCACGGTGGACTGGACCCTCCCACATAAATCATTAGTTAAGAAAACGCCTCATAGACTTACCCACAGGCTGGTCATCTAATCGAGGCAATTCTTCATTAGAGTTTCCTCTTGCTAGGTGACTCCAATTTGTGTCAAGTAAACTAACCAGCGCACTTACCCTCATTTGGCTATCACACAATGCATATGTATGTCAAAACATCATATAGTTCACCATAAATAAGTACAAATTTATATCATTTAAAAATTAACTATATAATGACTCTTCCCCCCCCCCACAATAATGAGGCTATTCTATGTATAATGGTATTAGTCCATTTTAGATGGTGGGTCCTCGATTCCTACCTTCTAAATCCTGTCCCAATGGCACTTAAAATTCAGCATAAGTTTTAAAAGAGACAAATCTTCAATGTGTTTGTTTTGCAACAGTCCCACAGCATGACATTTTATATGATTTTAATTGGGAAGCACACTGGTACTCAGAGATCAAATACTTGCCCAAGATCATATAGTTAGAAAAATTATACATTTCTATTTTCATTTGTTTACAGTACATGAAATTAGCCGGGTATTAGTAACATTGAGGTGTTATGAATTCAAATGAATAGTAATTGCTCTCTTGACCGCATGAAGCATGTGCTAAAATCTTGTTAACTGTGCTCCTTGGAAGAGTGGATATGATTGGTCTGCCCTGAGTCAAGGTGACCCTAAAGTTAATTTGTTAGGAAATCATGTGGTAATAGTGTGAACAGAATATTTGAGCCCAGGCACTCCTGCTGGTTCCAGGTTCCATGTCCCACTTTAGTACAATGGATGGAGTAGTTACATCACACAAGCCAGCTGCTGCACAGGACCAACTCATTACTGTTCGCTGCCCTCTTCCAAAGCAAGGCTCCAGTTCTTCCCAACTGCTGTGTGTCTCTGGTGTCATGGCTCAGTTTTTAAGAGCTTCACACTATAGACAAGCATCACTGGGACTAGCTTTATTCTCATTACAGTGTGTTAAGACTTCTGGGCCTAGGAAAGTGTGCCTTGCCAATTCCTTCCTTAAAACTTGATATGATGGTTAGGGTTCTTGATTGAAAGTAAGAGAAAGCAGCTCTAGGCAGCAAGTTGAAAGTTTACTGAAGTGCCCGGCATCTCTCCGGCAATGCAGGTTGGAGAACGGCTGGCTGCCATGGAAGATAGATCTGGAGATGAGAGAACTGGAGTTCTCACCTGAGAACTCTACACTGAGCCCCTGCCCATGGTTCTCTCTGCATATATTTGTTGTATGCGCAGGTCAGCTGAAGTTCTCAAATTCCCATCCAGTGCTCATCCACAAATGAAAATTTGACATGCTGGGCTAGACTTCAAGTTCTGTAGAAACGTGGTGAGGTATTTTGGTGGTGGTGGTAGATTTGTTTACGTGGTATTTGGGGGTTGAGCCCAGGCCTTTGTCCATGCAGATCAGATACCCTACCACTAAGTTACACTCTTCAGCCTTTCTCTGAAAAGAAAAAAAGTATAACAGGAAGCCCTTCTGGGCATCTCCACCAGATTGCTGTGAATGACTATCATATGATACAGCCTTTCTTCAAAAGACAGTATCAAAGGACTGTGTGAGTGGCAATTTCACTCTGTGTCTTCTGAACACACTGCACCTCAAAAGAATGGCTTGTCCATTTCTTACGTGATTCTTTTGGCCCACAAATCATCAGCTCCCAGCCTTCTTTAGATTCAGTTATGGAGGACTGAGGCATGCCAGTCTAATTAGAGTACCCTAATAGAGACCATAATTGTTAGTTTAGGGACAGAGGAGTGACTCCACATGGACTACATGGAACAATGACGAGTTCTTGGAACTTTTAGGACTTAAGAAATAACCCTAATTCTTTACTAGGGAGGAGGTGATGTAAGTATGGGGCTCTCAAAGCCCTCTCACCTGCTGTATTAGTCAGTGTTCACATCAAAGTGACCAAACTACCTGCCAGAAATAAGAAAGGAAAGGTTTATTTTGGCTCACGCTTTCAGTATGGAAAAGCATAGGGAATAGCTTAGTAGCCTGGAACTCCACTTGATTTGGGCTGTAGGCACACCTCTCTCCTCACAATGTACTTAGCTGTCTAAAGCACAGACATTCACCCTACACATTCACCCTACTCCAAATAGTAAGAGAGCTTTCTTTCCTCTTGTCAGTAATGCAGTGTGGATAGTTACAGCTGGGTACCAGAACAAGGGGCTGATCTATCCTGAGCTGGTTTTATTTTGGATGCATGCACAATAAGATAAAGCATTGTATGCATATGCATAGTTGGACATGCATAGTAATAAAATTAGATACAGTGTAGGACAGTAGAGGAAAGGTTATTGTCTTAGGTAGGGTTTTACTGCTGTGAACTGACACCATGGCCAAGCAACTCTGATTAAGAGAGTTATATAACTCAAATGTACATATGTAATTGAATATATGGTTATATAGCATGAGTCTGTCAATCAAAATAGAAAACTACCCAAATTAGACTCCTTAGTAAGTAGTCTTTCTTTCCTTTAGACTCCATAAAAGCAGTCCTAGACAGTAACTTGGGACTCTTGTATAATAAACATAACTCTCATGACTCTGTTACTCTTGATAACACCCTCTTTTTGATCTATCGGCACTACTAACCACCTTGACTTTGAGTTTTCTTGCTACTTTCCAATATACATATTATTTATATATTTTAATCACCTGAATAAAGCATCACAAATGTGTGAAAACCTGACCCACACACTGACCACTGAAAGCTTTAGGGGGTTAACTGTACATCATGCCAGGAAAGGCAAGGTGACTGGCGTGGCTCCTCCCATGGTGTTGGGACTTTGAGAGGAGGCTTGCTTTCATCCCAGCTTATGGCTCCAAGTGATCTACTTCTGATCGCCAGACACCACCTCCTGAAAGCACCAAGTCCCCCAAGATATTGTCCTTTGCTGGAAAACAAGTATCTGTGAGCCTTCAATGGACACTGCAGATTCAAATCCTAATACACACCAGCCAGCGGTATCCTGTATGGTGAAACCTGTCAAAGGAGGCCGTGGGGCTGCAAGGGGAGTCAGGCAGCAGGAGTCCTACAGTTACATTGTATCTGGGCTGGAGAGCCAGATGGCTCAGCAGCTAAGACAGATGACTCTTCTTGCAGAGGATCAGAGTTCAGTTCCCAGCACACACAAGGCAGCGCATAATTGCCTGTAACTCCAGCTCCAGAAGAATCTGTTACTCTGGCCTCTGTCACTATGTGTGCACACTCACAGAGTTAAAATTTTATGACATTGGATTTTGGCTCAGACCAGCACTGATGTGAGCTGAATTCTCCCCCATCAAGAGCTTCCTTAAGTCTCTTTTGCTTTAGATTCTTTATTCTGGGTTTCTGGGCTTGCAATCTAATGCCTTAGCCTCTGCGCCTCAACCCACAATGGGCTCTGAGCGTATCCACCAGCCCTGTTTAATCATTTCACTGACAGTAGATTATTTTCCTTGCAAAGATCTTCAAAGGAGGTCATCTGCTCTGCAACCGACCCACGGAACTCACCCCATCGCTCTTCAAAGTAGTTTTCATATCTGCTATTGCAATTAGCAATATTTTCTGGTGCATCAGGCAGTAATCCGTAGGTTTAGAAATATTATCTCATTTTTATCTGTTCTTTCTTAGTTGAAACATTTAGGGAGAAGACTGAGAAATAATTTCACAAAGATAATCACCTAACTTGTGGGGGAAATTTTTCAATCCTAATATATTAGGGATTTCTGCAATGCTAGATAAGATATATTTAGCCTTAATGACCCCATCATACAGTATATCATATTGGCTTACAGTCAATAGTTTGCTCTTTTCTGATTGCTCTTTCTAATTTAAATTCTATATTAAATTTTCCACCATGGGTTTCTGGAAATGAACTTAACTATTCAAACAGAATCAAAGTAGCTAGTGACTTGCAATTTTATGCAGGGAAGTCTTTTTCATTGTCCCAGGCTTCAGAAGTTGTTGTTTTTGCTTTTCTGGTTGTAATGGGGCTGTTTTTGCTTTCTTAGATAAGGCCCTATTCACACCTATGATATAGCCTGTTAATTTCAAGGGACTCCGTAAGCTGGCTGCAGCCCACATCTCCAGAACTGGGAAACATCTGTGCCTTTCGAGATAGAAATGCTCTCATTGCTCCCCACCCCTCTTTTTTTTGTGTTCTTTCCCTTTAATCTCCTGAAAACACAGAATGTATTATTTCTGGTACCGCATGCCCTTGGCAATAGGCTGGGTGCTTTTAACGAGCAGCATCTCCGACTGCTCAGCTCTGACAATGTGTTTTTACTTTTAGGATGGCTGGTAGCCCCTCATGAGATCTGCACTCAGTCTGAGTCTTCCATGGTCTCCCGCTTGGGCATGGGGGATACTGTACCATAGTGGGGAGCTTACACTCCCTATTTTTCTCAATAAGCAGGCAGACCGAGTCCCAACTGAAACTGACAAGTAGTTACCATGTGTTTGGAAACATGCTTCTTGTACGGACCACCATGTCTCTGCATGTCTACAGAAATATAAATGGAGATTAACCTCTGGTGTATGTCTGAGTGCACAGAAAATGCTATGTAGAACCCTTGGCTGAGGATAAAAGATACAGGCCAAACCATTAAGCCTGGACCAAGCTTTTAGGGATACCTCTGAGATATTTCCAGTGTCTCTTTCATTTTCATTCCTGTGCAGACTAGAGGAAAGGCTGCAGGAGGGGTGAGGTCATGTTCTGGCTCCTCCCACAGTGATTTCCATCTGATTTCCCAACACTTAAGAGATTCCCCAAGAGCCTGCTCAAGAGTGGGAGAGTGGGAAGTGCCTTAAAGAGGCTGCATACCTTAGAGAGACTAAAGACAATTTCATGCCTTAAGGGGAAGCCTGATTATCCAGGGAACCAGCCTGAGGAGGGGGAAAGGGAATGGGAGGTGGACAGCAAAAAGGAAGGAGAATGGGATGTGGTAGCAGCCCATCAGTCTGAAACAGTGAGCGTGAGCCACAGGGGTCAGGACACGCTTATCAAGTGAGAGGTGGTCTTCTGTACACTTTACATAAAAAAGAGTGACCCCTTCTTATGCTAGAACATTCTACACACAAATATGAATGTAAAAGCAATCATGACCTAAAGATAACTGAAGGACCAAGAGATGGCTCTGTGGTTAAGAACACTCGCCAAGTGCTCAGTCTTGAGGAATAGAGTTAACATCCCAGAACCCCATACTGCAGAGCACAAAATCTCTTGTAACTCTGCCCCCAAGGGACCACTGCCCTCTTCTGGCCACTGTGAGCACCTACGCACAAATATACACATAGATTTGCACACACACACACACACACACACACACACACACACACACACAAAACTATAGTTAGGTAAATTTAAAAAACAAACAAACAAACAAACAACAAAAAACCCCTCAATTTAAGAAAATATCTTCCAAGATTGATGATCTCTTTTTCTTTTCTGCAATAAATTGTTCCATTACAATGCTTGGAAGGAGACTCGTTTAGTTTTTTGGAATTTGTATGCGTGTGCATGCGTGCATGCGTGCGTGCATGCAGTCACCTGTACCACAGTGTGCATGTACAGGTTGGAGAACAACTCTCCGGAGTCAGATCTCTTCAGCCATTTTGTAGGTCTTGGGGATTAAACCCAAGTCTTCAGACTTAAGAAGAAACACTTCTACCCTCTGAGCCACCTCACGCAATCAGGCTTTGGAAACGTTTTCTTTAATGATTCCAAATAGGGCTGTAGAGATGGCTCAGCAGTTAAGAGTCCTGAATGCTCTTCCAGAGGACCTGGTTTCAATTCCCTGCACTCACATGGTATAACATACAATCTGTTGTTAACTCCAGGTCCAGGGGATCTGATGCCCTCTCCTGGCCTCTCCGGTACTAGGTATATATATATGGTGCATATGCATTGACTCAGGAAAGCACTCATATACACAAGACAATGATAAATAAATCTTAAAGATAAATAAAATCTTAACAATAAAATCTTTTTTAAAATATCTGTGGGAATTGACTCTGCATGGCCAACTGAAAAAGACTGACCAAGCTAATGGACCTTAGCATAACTGTGAATCCTGGAGCTTTGGAGGACTGCTCTGGTTCTGTATCAGCTCCCTGGCACAAACATCTGCCTGCCTGCTCTGAATCTGCTGTTGGGCACCGGATTCTGTGCTGCTTTGTCGGGCAGGCTGACTTCCCACCGAGCAGAGAGAAATCTGTGCCCAGGAGCAATTTTGGAGACAATGGGAAAACTGTATCTCACCTAAGCCTGCAAGGCTTGCTGCTCGCTCTATCAATCACCTAGAGAAGAGAACAACAGCCTGCTGGGGATGCAGTCGCTGGAAAAACCTCTGAACACACAAAGAGAGAAACCAACTAACAGAAGCCAGCCACACCGGGGAGGAGGGAAGAGCAGAGGGCATGGTTACCACCACAACATGTTAACACTGGAAAACTCACAAGAAATAACTGACAAACAAAAAAGCATAATTGATATAGGAGGAAAAAATCCACAAGGAGTTCTTTGGGAGTATGTAGTATGTATGGGGCTGAGACATTGATTTAGCAAGAGTGAACTTCTACCACTTGTTATAAATGCATTAGAAGAAGTAATAGAAAGGATGTACCATGGTGGTGAATCATAAAGTAAGAGTGATTATGGTGATGACTCATAAAATAGATGCTACTGGGGAGAGAGAGAGAGAAAGAGAGAGAGAGGGAGAGAGAAGTATTTAGGTCTAAAGTCAGCCTTTATTATACAAAAACAGGTGTCTGAGGAGGAAAACATCTGGCTTCCTGGCATTTGTTGGCAACTCACAACCATCTGTAACTCCAGCTCCAGGGGATCCAAGGCCCTCTTATGGCCTCCACGGATACTTCTACATTTGCTCAGGGGAGTAGCCCCAAACATTTGGTTACATGGTGAAGGGGAGGGGACCATGACAATGAGATGGGACATGGAATGGTGATTTTGAGTTCTTTGTCAATCCCACAGACTTCATTCATTCATATCATAAGACCCTTCAAAGACGATGAAGCGACCCTGATAATATTGGTATTCCTTTGGTAAATTCTGTCAGGAAATATGAGATTCTCCTTGGGTATGTGGGCAATGCCTTCTGTATCTTGTTCATTTGCATGAAGACAATATAACCATGATTAATACCCCTCTGGTGGTATTAATTCCGCTCGGGCTCCTGTTGCTGTGTTTTAATCTATATGCAATTGAGACCTTGTTTATGCGTCACCGGTATGACTTCATTAATAGAATAATTGAAATGAATACTGTAATTAGGAATGAAGATATAACTTGTAAACAGGATGATAAATCCATATTTTAATGGATTTTGCGCACTTCAACAGAGAGTCGGGTCCTCATTTGCTAAAACAATGTTAATTATTGTTTGTTAGTCATAAGAAAGTAAGCACTGAGTAATGATATTAAATAACACAGAAAACAAAACCCACCGACCGAGTCCCCAGTCTCAAGGACTTAGGCTTCATTCATGTGTGGAATACTTCATCTTGGTTGTAGCCCTGTGGTAAAGTTATGAGTCATCCTGTCATCTCTAGGATACAGTTGAGGACTGGAGCAAAGGTACAATGGATGACCCGCCCTGAGGCATGGCAGCTGTGAGCAGAGGGGACTTGAATGTTAACCCAAGACCTTGAGCCTAGGCTCCTGTTTTGTCAATCCATGTGTGTATGTCATAACAAATAAAGGGACAATATGAGTATCCACATTTGGTCAGAAATTTTAGTGCTATTTAGGTGAAGACAAAGTCTCAGAAAGGTCTTTCCCTGTCTGCTAGGCTCTCGAATGGTCCGATTCCCATGACTCTTTGCTTCATTCCCCTCTCTCACTCTTGTCTTTGTACCCAGATTGGCCTCAAATTCACAGCTATGCATAGATAGGCCTACTGTGCACTGGTGATCACACCTCCAGATGGGTCAGGTAGAAGGTGGTGGTTCCAAAGGGAAGGAGAATCCTTTACCATGTGTCTTAGTTAGGGTTTTATTGCTGTGAACAGACACCATGACCAATGCAACTATTATAAGCATGACATTTAATTGGGGCTAGCTTACAGGTTCACAAGTTCAGTCCATTATCATCAAAGCTGAAACATGGCAGCATCCAGGCAGGCATGGTGCAGAAGGAGCTGAGAGTTCTACATCTTTATCTGAAGGACCTCTAGTGGAAGACTGGCTCCTAGGAATCTAGGACTAGGGTATGAAAGCCCATACCCACAAGACCACACCTACTTCAACAAGGCCACACCTCCCAACAGTGCCACTCCCTGAGCCCAGCATCTACAAACCATCCCACTGTGGCATCAAGTTCCCATTGGTTTCATTTTATATTGTTTCTTCTTTAAGGAAAAAAAATGAGTTTTAATTCTCATAATATTAGATTTCAAGAAAAGATACACAAACATTGCTGACATTTCCCATAGACAGTTGGCCCAATTGTTCCTAACTGTAAATTCTCTCTAACAGTGTGGAAACAGGATTAATGCTGGTGTGATACTGTCAACAAAACCTCAGAGCTGACACAGGTTCCTCCATGTTTCCACTGTGCCTTCTGCACTACTGTTCTGGGCCAGTGCCTCCTCCTAGGAGCCATCCTGGGTTTGGTGCCATCTTTCAAAAGGAAGGGCAACTCAGGCTGTCCTTCCTTCTGGATCTAATTCAGCTTTGGGAAGCACTGCTTAGGTGTGTTGTAGATGTAAGTACTTGGTTTTATTTAACAAATAGACTGAGGTTATGGGGTGAAGGACTCTCTAGCAGGCTTGAGCGTGGCCAACATCTTGTCCACAAGTTTTGCCCTTTACCCTTCTCCCCCTTGCTAAGAACCCTTAGACTATACTCCTAAAGTTGGCCCCCAAGGTCCAGTCCATTATTTGGTCACTGACTCATTCCTGAGACAAAACACCAAGGTCCCATTACCAAAATCGTTATTTGGCTAATGTGTCCAATCAGGATTTAGCACAGACTTATAACATGACTTTCTTGGTCCGCCAGCTTTCCAATAATGCCGCAGAGACTTTTTATTACTTATGAATGCTTAAGGCCTTTGCTTACTCTTGTTCCCAACTAGCTCTTATAGCTTAATTAACCCATTTATATTCATCTGTGTTCTGCCACGTGGCTCGTTACCTCTCCTCAGTTTCATAAACCCATTCCCCCTCTGTATCTTGCTGGCAAATTTCTCTCTTCTCTGTCTGACTACCCTTCAGACTCCCCCCCCCCCGAATTCCCAACTCTGCCTGAAAGTCCCACCTATACTTTCCTGCTTTGCTATAGGCTGTTCAGCTCTTTAATTAAACCAACCTGAAGGAGGTGGAGAAGGTATTTACAAAACACTGAGACAGCTGATGCTTCACACTAACAACCTACGCACAGTGTACAAGAGATTATCCCAGCATAGACTCCCCGTTTCCTCTTTAAAAACCCATTCCTGCAAAACAAAGGAAGAAACAAACAACAACAATAGAAAAGGCTTGCTGCTTGCTTGAGAATTTGGTGACTTGGTGCATCCTCCACTCAGTCTGGGGCCATTCCTTCCTTTACATGGAGTTCCCCATTAAGTTACATAAGTGACACTATCATGTCAACATGACTTTGTCACTGAGATGTTTAAATGGACCTCGTGGTTAAGACTGATTCTGGCAGATCTTTCCATTATACAACTGTGATTTTATTTTCCATCTCTGTCCTTCATCCTTTGGAAGTAAATCAACATTAAATCTGCCTGTCACTCAAGAGAAAGAAGGTTAAGCTCTATTTTCTAAAGAAGTAAATATATACACATGCTATTGGCAATTGGTTTTCATGAAGCTTTGCCTCTTAAACATTTGTGATAGACATGATCCCATCAGTAATTATATCCTTTAAGATGCAAATCAGGGACCTGGAGAGATGTCTCAGTCAGTCAAGTTTTTGCTTTACAAACATGAAGAACTGAGTTTAGTCATCAGAACCTACATAAAGATGTAGGCATGGAGATGTCTGTCTGAAACCTTGCACTGGTATGGGGGTGGAGATAGGTAGGTCCTTGGAGCTCATTGGCCAAGCCAAGTCAGTGATCTTCAGGTTCAGTGAAAGATTTTGTCTTCAAATATTAGGAATCAATATATGAATACGTAAATTCTAGAAATAGATTTCTCTCTTCCCTCCCCTCCGCCTTCTCTCAGTGCTGGGAATCAAACAGAGGGCCTTGTGTATGCTAAGGAGACACTAGGTAGAGTCACCCATAACACATAAATGTTTGTCAATATCTCTTTGTTTATGCACATTCTATAGAGACCAGGCTGGCCTCGAATTCAGAAATCCTCCTGCCTCTGCTTCCCAAGTGCTGAGATTAAAGGTGTGTGCCACCACTGCCTGGCTACAGCAACTCTTATAAAGAAAACCATTTCATTGGGGCTGGCTTACAGTTTTAGACGTTTAGTCCATTAGCATCAGGATAGGACACATGGCAGCATGCAGGCAGACATGGTGCTGGAGAAGGAGCTGAGAGTTCTACATCTTGATCCATAGGCAGGAGAAGACTGTGTTCCACACTGGGCATAGCTTGAGCATATATGACTTCAACCCCTCCACACATGACCACTTCCTCCAAGGCCACACCTTGTAAAAGTAACTTTTATTCTCCCGTTGTAATTGTTGTCTGGAAAGCTTCCGGCCTCCATCTGCTAACCTAGGCCTACTCCTGGAAGCTTCTAGCCACCCTTCAATCTAATCTAGACCTATTTTCAGCCTCTGAGACTTGTTGCTGAAAAAGCTCACCCTTTCCTGTTCTTTCTGATCTCTACATGGCTGGTTCAACTCAGCTGTTCTGGCTCAAACTTCTCTCCCAGGTGATTTATTCGATCTATCTTTCATCTCATTTGCTTCAAACTAACTCTATCAATCTTTTCTAATCTTCTGGCTCCTTCTCATTCTCTAGTTCATTCTGTGTCTAGCTTGTTCTCTTTCAGTCTGTCTCCTTCTCCCTCTCTATGCTGCTTTACTCTCCCTCTCAACTCTACTGTACTTCTCTCTATGTATTACTGTACTGTACTGTAGTATATTATTTTCCTCCTGTACTGTCTGTAGCTTCCTTCTCTTTTCTTTTCTTGTGAGAGTTGGGCGTATCCTATTCTGTTAAATCTTTCTCTGATTCATCACTTTTTCTGCCACTCAGCTAGACATCACTTTCAAACACAGGTGCTTCCTTCTACAAACTAACTTTACCTTCATGGTTTAGTACTAAAGATGATTACTAAGGCCATGCCTGTATTCAAGCCAGAGGGATTAAAGCTGTCTGCTAAGGGCTAAGCTACACCTAACTAGAAACATGTTCAAATATCCCATAACATACTCCAACAAGACCACAAGTCCTAGTAGTGCAACTCCCTATTGGCCAAGCATTCAAACCACCACACTTGGGCATACCCTTGCTAAATGTGTCAGTCAGATCATAGAGTTCAAGTCACTATGTCTTACCAATGAACACTGTGCTAAGAACCCATGCTTACTGGTACCTGTTGAACTCATTCATCCCTTCTAAGTTCTCCTTTCGGTCTTCTGAGTGATTAACAGCTTCTTATTGACCTTCATGGATTCTAGGCAAGTACTCTATTGAGTTATACTCTTAGCTCTTCAAAAAGACTTTAATTTGAAATCTGGCTTGGTTCTTCTGAAAATAAAAGGACTCTTTAAGTTTCTTGCCTTCCTTTAAAACTACAATTTAAGATAAATTTAGTGGGATTCAATTTTTCTTTAATATCACTATATTATTACTATTGAAAGTATTATTAATGTTGAAAATGGCTTCAGTAGACAGAAGTCCAGTGATTACTTGCTGTCCTTTGCAGAGATAAATTTCTGTAGTTAATGCCTAGTTTTTAAGGCACTGAACAGCCACTAGGAGATTTGTCCGTGAACAATTAAAGCAAGTTCTATCATGACATCTACATTCTTCACATTTTTAAATAAGAGAGAGCTGTAAGAGCCAGACTGAAGTCACAGGACCCCTCTCTGTGCCAGACTGGCCACCTCCCCACAGGACTCTCTCCCCACAGTTTTGTTTTGTTTTGTTTTGTTGCCTCTAAGGTTTCAGGTTGAAGGAGGGAGGTGAGGTCATAGACAATGGGTAGAGGGATCATGTAGCCTCTTTGCTGCCCATGAAGCCCACACAGAATCTCTATTCTTTGAAGCAGCCCCATCTTTTTTCTAGAAGGTTTACATGGATGGACTTACTTAATGGAAAGCTTAAATTGTGAATGTGAGTACATTGTAGCAAGTTGAGAGTTCAAATGCTCAGCAGAGCTGTTATATCTGACACTTTACCTACCTATGTTACTATAGCCCCAATCCCCAGAACAAAACAGAAAGGAAGGAAGAAGTCAAGAAAAAAGAAAATAGGAAAAATACTTAGTATATTCCTCAACAGTCTGTTCATTTCTATATCCTGACTCAAAACGCTGTTCCATGGTGTGCTGACACCACTTGCACACCAAATGGCATCTTGTCATGTACACTTTCCCTTTTGTCATATATCCTAAAACAAATGGATCTGGCCAGAGGGGCAGCAGAGCATAAGTAACTGTCCCCTGGGAGGACCAGACAGTGATCTATGAACATCAGTGCCTGGGAATCTAGAAATCCTAAGATGGGCAGAGTTGGCCAATCGACAGCTGCCAACATGCTCTGTGCAAATGGTAGTCTGTGAACTACCTGGTCAGCCTGAAGGTTGGAGCAGTCTGCTTACTTTCCATCTTTGTGAGATTAATCAAAGTCAAAAGAAGACAAAGACTGTCTTTCCCAAGAGCTGAGGGATGAAGCAAAAGCTTACCCACCAGTGCCTCCTTGAGGAGAAAGCTAAAGACAGCTGCTGATGGTTGGGGGCCTGATCCCTTCATCTGAAGTGTTTTCTTCATAAGGAATATGAACATGTCCCTGAGAGATACCATCTGAAAAACCTCAGATATACCATGAGTTTCTATTCACTTAGCAACCTAGGATAGACAGACAGACAGACAGACAGACAGACAGGTTTTTGTGGCTTGATCATGATTTTTAATGTGCTCTGAAACTTTTAACTTGAACAATACAATGTTTTTAGCTTTTGAATGTTGTATGCAAACTTGGAGGTAAGCTATTTTAATTCTGAATACCTTTAAAATTAAAATGGTTTCTTTTAGGACAAAGCCATTTTTCATAATTTACAAGTTTATTTATTTTCAGCCTTTTTTTTTAAAATCTAAATGGTGTCTTCTATTCATCTTTATCTAATTGTCTCAGGATACAGCCAGGAATCGAGCATAACATTTATTTAGTTTTCGTGACTTACTGGACTTCCAGACAGAGAAGTGTTTCCTAAGTTAGTCTTTTTTATTCTACAGCCTTCATGTTTCCAGAAAGTTCCATAATTATCTTATACAAAATTCTTTCAATTTCAGTTTGTCTGCTATTTTCCATGATTGAATTTGGAGTATACAGTCTTGCCAAGTAAAAGATAAATAAAATTATATCCTGCTGTTGATCCATTCCCAGTACACTTATCCTTCACAATTTTCATCTCTTTACCCATTTACTTAGTGATTGTCTATGGGGATTCTCATTCACTATCTCCATCCTTTGTGTATACTTCCAAAGCAAACACAAGAACCACCTTAGCAACCGGGAAAGCACACACACACACACACACACACACACACATGCATATCCATACATTCTTAAGATGAACTTGGTGGCTCCTTTACCTGCACTTACTATGTAAACATGCACCCCTTTCTCAACAATGAGCCTAGCAACCTTGCACCCCACCTGCATTTGTATCTGGCAATGTATACAGCCCTCACTGAATGGCGGTATACATGTGCATTCCCTAACGAAGTTTTAACTTGGACTGTTTCTATTCAAACAGTAGAGCCTGGGTGGAATGGCAGTTCAGCCTGAACTGGTTTGGGGTCTATGCACAATAAGGCAACATTGTGTCCACTCAGTAAACTTTTAGAGATATTTTCCTATTTACCATCTAACATCTTTAGTACCAGAGAGAGAGAGAGAGAAAGAGAGAGAGAGAGAGAGAGAGAGAGAGAGAGAGAGAGAGAGGAGTAAAGGCAGGAGAGACAGAGTGGGCTTGTGAAAGGCAGTGGGCATAGAGTTGATTTAGGGTGACAGTGGCTAGTCTCATTTTCAAGATTGTTGAACCAAAAAAGGAGCCAGAAGGAGCAGCAGGGAGCTTCAGAGCAACAAAGGAATGGAACAGGAGAAAATCAAGGAGTAATGAAGAAGGAAAGAATTGTATCTGGCTTTGGGGTCAGATCTGGATGTATTTGGATGAAGGTCCCTTTTAGCTAGTTTCTCCACAGCAACTAAAATGTCGTTTTGCAGATAAATCAAGAACAAATGTAACAAAAGGAGTGGTTGTAGGGTGAGAGACTTTGGGAGATACTGGAGGAGGGTCTTGTGCACTGTGTATTCAGATGCTGAGCTCTCTGCTCGAGATCTAGTTACAGTCTGAACACAGACACTGTCATGAACAGTGAAGAATCTCCTATATCAATGTGCTATAAAGTATGCTCCACAATTATCTCTGGTTGGTTAATAAAAGGCCAAACAGCCAATGGCAGGGCAGAGGAGATAGGAAGGCTAGACCTCCAATCTCAGTGAGGGGTCTGAGATAGAAGAGTGTGAAGAAGACATTAGCAACTGGGCAGGTGAGGGTCATTAGGCAGGAAGAGGAAGAAGGGAGTCTCCATGGAGACAAGCAGGGTGGCTGAGGAAGAATCAGCAGGAGCTCTGCAGAAGGACACACAAGGAGCAGAGCAAGCCAAGGTGAGATGCAGACGACGGGAAGTACCTCAAGTAACTTGGGGCTTATGGGTGGGATGTAGATAGCATAGAGGGACAGCAATACCTGCTCAGTCATTCTGCCTAAAGCCTGTTGCATAAATCAGTAGGTCTCTATTCTCAATTATTTGGGAGTAAGCCAGGTTAAAAAAAATATTCCATTTAAATTTCTCCTATGGGGAGAGCTTACATGAAACATTTTGTTTGGGTATAGGGTGAACTCCGGTAAGTAAAGCACTTAAAAGAAGTGAAACATTACAAATAAATAGAAGGATGAGGAGAGCCAGGAGGAGTGGAGGGATGGAAGGGAGGAGCCAGAGAGGGAACCAGATGCCCATACACAGGAGGAGGATCATGGTTGAACATTTTTCTGGTCCCTGTCTCTAGGCGCCATCTTAGACCAGTTAGTTGGCCTTGAAACAGCGTGTTTATGGAGGAGGGCACAGATGTCATCCTTGGCCGTAGTCAGGTTTAGTCATTTTAGATTTCAGAGTATTGTTGCCATCAAGGAGTTTGATCTGGTCTGGAAGGATGCTCAGCAGATCCAGGCTGGTGAGACCACGAGGTTAATTAATGCAAAGAAGGCATCAGTCCATTTGTTTCAGTTCTCAGGCTCCTCAACTATGACCAGAGTGGCAAGAAGAGGGGTGAGTTAGATGGTCCATTGTCCATGACCCCTTTGAGAGGTCATGCAAACTGCATTCATGGGTTTAGGGGCACAGATCTCTCTGGAACTGCTTCAAGCCTGACCAAAGATCAACAAGCAGGGTGGCAGAGGAGGGTCCATTCAAGCAGCCCACAGTTAGAATGAACCAGAGGAAGGTCCATCCAACTGGCCACAATAGAACGTTAGCAGCTGGGGGAAAATCCAGATCATGAGCAAGGAAGTAATAACTGTACGACTTTGTGGGGGGAACATTACATTCAGAAAACAAAATGTACATTCAGATTAACACAAGCCAGTATAGCAGAAGGTTAGATGCAACTGCACAACTGGCTGAACTGTGTAACTAAGAATATGAAGGAAATGGTAGCTATACTTAGTCATTTGTTTACATCAGACACCTGTGTCTGGAGCAAGCACCTGGAAGCTTATCAGTTAAAGTCAACATCCAAGGGATGAGTCTGAACAAAAAGTATCTAAGTGATATTTCTTGCTTCCAAATATGATGAACTTCATATATTTGTTTCAAATATTAATACCTGCTATTATTTAATGGACAAAACAGACTCTTCAGTGAAACAAAATTTTTGGTTAGAAACTACTTGATACGGTAAAATTCTAAACATTGAGACTATTACCTTAAAAGACCATAAGTCATATTTGACAACATGACTTGATACATAAAATTGTTATACCTATAACCTAGGATTGTATAATAAATATACTTTACACCATCAGGCTAGGTAAAGAGACAATTTGATTTTAAGTTGTATTCTCCAAAAAGAAATTATTTTCAACTTCCAATTCAAAAAAGTATACCCAGAGACTGACTACCTTGCTCCCTCCCCAAAAGGCACGTCTCTAGAATATTCTAGAATGTCCTAAGTTACTACATGAGTCAGACTGCCACGTCAAGATTAAAGGATTCATTTTTACAAAGTTTACAATGAACAATCAACATGTTTTTCTAAAGTTCACCCTATTAGCAGAACCTTTAAAAATGTCTACCATCTCAGCCAATACACTCAACCAACAAATGGAATATGAAAGCAGTCAGCTGTGTCAAGTCTGTTATAAACAATTTACATGTAACATGGGCTGTGTTGAGAAAGAAGGCTGAAGCCAATTCTTTACTCCTCCTGTGTGTCCATGGACAAATCGTTTAATTCACCTCATACTGTTAAGAAAGCCTGTTTCTTAACATCATTCTATTTAGAAATAGATTGGCTATTTAGAGGTATCATTTCTTTTTCTAGTATAGTATTTTTACCATTTGGGGAATTTCACAATGCACTCCAATCACATTCTCTCTCAGCCCTCCCAGGTTGGCTGGCCCTACTCTTATGAGCCCACCCCCACCTAAAAAGAAAAGAAGAAAGAAAAAAAAAATCAAACCAAAAACATCCCTTCCCCCACACCAAGTCCAATCTGGGTTACCCATATACTACTGGGGTATGGCCAGCCCCTTAAAGAAAACTGAGTCCTTCCCCACCCCCACCCCAGCCAGAAGCCATCAGTTGTAGATAGCTACACTTCCAAGTCCTTAGCACAATTTTAAGAGGGTCTTTTTTTTTCATGGTTTCCTGTCTAGGCTGTTCTCTCTCTCTCTCTCTCTCTCTCTCTCTCTCTCTCTCTCTCTCTCTCTCTCTCTCAATGTGTGTGTGTGTGTGTGTGTGTGTGTCTGTCTGTCTCTCTCCTTTACTAAGGCAAGGTAAGTAAATGAAATGAGTTTTAACAAATATTAACTTTCAGAATTTCTGAGAAAACATAACATCCACAAGCATGTCTCCTGGATAACAGGCATTGCCTCTTTTTGACCCAGGCATACTCAACATAGTGACCTCAGGCTTTATTTTAAAGTAGTGGTTAAAACAAACAACTACTACAGCCAAAGACCTTATACTCTATAGGCTTCAAGGTTAAGAGCACAGGTGCTGACCCTGGAGCTCTATCTGGGTAGGGGCGAGATTATATTCTTAAGGCACCACAGGTGTGTCCAGGTTGGAGCAAACCTCCTTTATCCAAGTCATCATCTCCTCCTGGAGGATCTGAGGGCTCCATGAAATCATTTGTTGTCTCTATGGCTACAAAACCAACAGGCAAAGATACTGCTTGGATATTCTGAATAACTGTATCAAACAGTGCATTGGTGGCAGAATATCTCTGGCAGCCTCCTTTTATTGAGGGTCATGGGTAGTTAGGGAGTGGACCCTGGAATTAGTGTGTGCTATGAAGAAGAACTGAGAGCCAGGGTAAAGGGCATGGCCAATTGAACTAGCGCACAGGTCCCATAGCCTAAGAGGTAGGCTTAGGTGCAAGGTTCCCCTGATCACATCATCCCCATATGTCAGAGGAGACACTGAGGGCTGAGCAATTGCTATTTGCCTCCGTTGTTTGTGATATTGCAGATGGAGACGCAGTCTCTGAGACTCTGTTAGGCAAGAGAATCTATCCCCCTGTCATCTAAGACATGAGAAGTAATTCATCTTTTCTGTAGACAGGAAGTTTTGGTTTGGCCTACATTGCCAGAGTGGGTCAAGCTTAAACAGCCAGAGCTGGAAGACCTCTACAGAGGGAGAAGCAAAAGAATTCTGACAGGTCTCACATCCCATGCATGGTTGCCTTGTAAGGAGGCTAGCATGAAGCTTACTCTGGTGGGACTGTGCTCCATGCAAGGGTACAGCTAGGGCCTGAGGCCATTCTGCTTTGCTAAATATATTGCAAATTTAACCCATTTTACTCAAGCATTCAAATTTTCACAACCAGCTTTTAAAGTATGCCTGACTTTAAATTTTATGTTACATTAAACAGATTTTAAGTTTACTTTGAAACTGTTTTGAGTTACTTGCTTTAGGCTTAATTTTGACAACATGTACAGAAGGCTCTATGAAAGGAGATAAAAACTGGTCTCAGAAAGACTCACTTAAAGGTGGAGATTGGCTTAAAGTTTAAAAACAAACGTGCTACAATCCACAGACCCAGAGAGGCTGAGAAACAAGGAGGGCTCAAGATGGGGACCCATCGATCTCCTTGAGAAGAGGAAATAGAAGAGATTTCTCAGGTGCATGGGGAATGGAGGAAGAGAGTACTGGGAGAGACAACTGGAATTGGGGGGGCATTTCAGGAGCAAGGTAGAAACCCAGGGCAATAGAAACTCCCAAGATTCTGTGAGGGTGGCCCTAGTAAAAACTTCTAGTAATGATACAGACCCTGAACCAGCCATCTTCTGTAACCAAGCACGTCTTCCAGTGGAGTGATTGGAAAATTAACCCTTGTTCTGCTTGCAAGATGTCCTGGGGTAAAGGTGGTGCAGAAATTGCGGGAGTGGCCAGCCAAGGACTGGTCCAGCTTGAGACCCATGCTACAAGAGGGAGGCCACCCCTGACATTGCCTGGAAGGCAGGAATCAGAGGCCTGATAGCCCAGAGTTCTACAATAGAGCCAAACATGACTAGGGGAAAAGTCAATGAAATGATTTCTAATGATACTCAGTTCCTCTGACTCCTTCGATGATGAACAGTGATGTGGAAGTGTAGGTCAAATAAACCCTTTCCTCCCTAACTTGATTTTTGGTCATGGTGTTTTATCACAGCAATAGAAACCCTCAGATTTTAGCACTGGATATCCTGACCAGCATTTCATCCTCTTCTTCATGTCCACAATAATCTATTATGTCATTCCCTCCAAACTGTCTTTCTATGGAAAAAAAAAGAAGAAGAGTGGGTTCTTGTCCTAAAGTATAAATAAGATTTCATATCTGGACATTATATGACAGCCACCATGAAAAGTGTTACACTCACGCCAGTGCCTCCTGTGCTGTTCAACAGTACTCTCGACTTCCCCATTCAGTGCTCTGGTGGAAAATGCAATTCACACGTGGTTTTGCAGAAGGCAAGGCTGCCATTATCTCATTTTTCAGGGTGTATTGGGTAGACAGTCCAAGCTGCATAAGGGCTTATGGGTGGAGGTCTCTGACATCACAGGTCTCCAGAGTCTCTGTCGATCTTCCTGAGAGGATGATAAAGCCAGGCAGAGGCAGCAGCGGGACACTCCAAAGAGTCTGAGAGAAGGAAGGGGCGCAGGGTCACTGCCAAGTCAGCTGCCGCCCCTTCAGCAGGATTCCAGGGAACTTTCCCTTGTTTGCGAATACTCTCCCTGTCAGACAGAAATCCATAGAATGGTGAGAGTTGACTTGTCTGGAGGTGTAAGTGAAAGTGGTTAAGCATAGAGGAAAGGCTGCCTTGGAGAGTCTTTAGGAGGAATGATAAGAGTCCAGAGTCCCTCGGAGGGGGAAGATACCCCTTGACTATTCTTATGCAAATCCGCAGCAGCCTGGGCACCTTTGCCTGAGGTTGCCCCAGTTTTCTCTTTGAAATGCAGATGGAGCAGCTGACTTAGAGCTTGAGCGCCTTTCCTTTGAAGATTTACTTATTTATTATTCTTATGAGGGTTACTTTTTTTTTTCCTCTTCTTTAAAAGAGATAAATATTTTTGTTTTCTGTGGCTGTGATAAACAGGAAGACCAAAAGCAGCTTGGGGAGGGAGGGAGGGAGGGGTTTGTTTCACATTGCTTCCTGCAAGTTGTAATCAGGCCAAGAATTCAAGGAGGCAGCTTGAAGTTAGAAAGCTGCTTCCTGGCTCATGCCCTGTGGCTTGCTTAGTTTGCCTTGATAATCTGCCCACCTACGTAGGGATGGTGCCACCCACGGTAGGCTGCACCTCCCACATCAATTACAAATTAAGGAAATGCTCCAAAGATGTTTCCATAGGGCCAATCTGATCGAGACAATTCTTCGGTTCAAGGCTGTCTTTCCTTGTACGCTACCAAGATCAGCTGTCGTGGTTGCTCTATGACGTTTCTCCTAGAAGCTTCCTTTAAAGAGGAAGGTAACCAAACAATGCAAATCAGTTCCAGATTGCTAAATCAAAGTGGATCTGACTCACCTGTTGCCCTCAGCTCAACATAAATGATGCCAAGAAAGGGGGCTTGATATATCGCTGTAGCGGTCTCTGTTGACTGCTGCACAAGTCCCCATTCACAGTGTACTTAGTGGTGTTTGCTTCACATCTGAAGGAGCTGTAGAGCTGCTAGTAAGACTCTTGTTATTAGGAGACCATGAGGAAGACGCTTACCATGTAGCCTGATGACCTCAGTTTGCTCCCTAGAACCCCCAGGGAGAAAGGGGGACCTACCCCTACAAGTTAACCTCCCCATGTTCACAATGGCATAAGGGTGATTCCACCGTACCCTATGATAAGCAAGGCCTCACTCTATAATGAAAACTCCAGGGGATTAGTGAAAGCAAAAGTTTTTAACTATTTGACTATACAGAACGGGATGCCTGTGTAGAGAAAAAGAAAAAAAAAAAACTTATATATATATATGTGTGTGTGTGTGTGTGTGTGTGTGTGTGTGTGTGTGTCACAGACAGTCATTTTTAAAGTCCTTGATCATGACAAATTCCTGCCTTCTTCCCTCCACAGGCTGGTACTCCAGAGAGTTATAGTCTCCATGCTTTTCCAGCATAGCTCCTTTACCAAATTTTCCCATCCTGTTGGTTCATATTCTCTTACCTAATGACTAATGTGGGGCTTGAGACCACCTCTTTTTCTGAGCAGACAGGTTTTCAACCTCAGAGCTCTGAGACAAGTAGGTTCCAGCTGCCAGCTATGGAGGAGAGTACCCGAGCAACTCCTGCTGTGTTTGTGATTTTGTTGATGAGTTTTTTTTCTTTTAAACTGTTTTATTCTCTCTCTTTAAACTATGGGATCACTATTTTCCCCCCAGGCTGTGAGGTGGCACTTTAACATCACAGCGACTGCACTGGTTGGTTGTAAGGACCATTTTTCCTGACTGCTTAGCTGTGAAACCTTGCAAGTTCCTTCATTTTTAGCAGTTGATCAAGAGCAGCTGTCAGAAGTGGACCCTGTCAGTCTAAATCAGTGATGCTTTCTCAGCTGGCAGGGACTCGGTTGGTACTGCAGGGGATGCCAATCCTCTTTATTTGTCTCAGCTGGTGAGCAGGTAGAGCTTAAGGTGTGAAGGATGGGTGGGTATCCTCTTTATTTGTCTTAGTTGGTGAGCAGGTAGAGCTTAAGGTATGAAGGATGGGTGGGCATCATGGCTCGGCCTCCATCACCCTCTTTTGAGTTTTCCTTCTCTTCTGTACATTCACTTGATGTAATAGGAGGAGGATGTGTAGCCTGTGCCCACTTGCCTGGGGAATGATAGAAGGCTCCTCTGCTGGGAAAAATTGAACCAGTGGTCCAAGCAACCAAAGTCAGATCAGAGGTGTCTAAATTCTCACTGCTGCCTCCTTCAGTATACTGTCCCCATCCCCTGACAGGAGGGTATGGAGAGTAGATTAGAATGGTACATGGCACCATGAAGGGTCTCAGAGATTCCCTGGGAAAATCCTGCATTGAGGATGGACTTCAGGATCATATTCTCTTTTGCTCACTGTGCATGTGTGTCTGCAGATGCCAAGGCTAGCAGAGTAACTATCCACGAGTGGTAAGGAGTAATTCAGTGTAATACAACGTAGTAGCTGGTTGTTGGTTCAAACTCCTAGAGGCTGATACCAGGCATTTTTATTTGAGGCATTTTTAAGTATGGTGCCATTTTGGTATAAAGTTTAATTGGTAACAATCAACTCAATCCCATGTGCGCAGTAGAGCTCGAAGCATGACTATGGGCTTAGATTTTTCAAAACCTCCTTTAATAAGGGCTCTTAAATGCTTCAACCTCCCTTCTAGCCCACTACCAACTAGAGGTAGTGGAAAAGAAAGGTTACTAGGAAACTGGCTTATGGACCTGTTTAGAAATCGTTCTTTGGGGCTATTGAAATTATTTCAATCTTTGTTCAATCTAGACCATTTGGCAGCTAAACACCAATATGAATCAGCAACAGGAGTCCGGCCCACCCAGCCATCACCAGTCACGAATCAGCAGTGGCAGTTTGATCCAGAAGAGAACCAAGGATGTTCTACCCATCAGCCCAAGTCCACAGAAGTGGCAAGATGCTGCTGGAGTATCACAAGAAGTCCTTTGGTGAGTTACCGTCTATGAAGTCACAACAGGCCAAGATCAGCACCTCGATGTAAGGTGAACCGATACATGAGGGTCATCAGCCTCAGCTAAGGTGAGGTGGAGCAAGGTGGACCAATGCCTGAACACCCCCCACCTCCAGTCTGTGGCAACATATTTATTTTATTTCTAAACATCATGCTTCCTTTCATGTGTCTTCTTCAGCAAAACATCCTTTCACCTGTGTCTGCTTCAGCAAAACATCCTTTCACCTGTGTCTGCTTCAGCAAAACATCCTTTTACCCGTTTGTCCCAGTAAAACACCATTTGACATAACTGAGTTCCCAAAGAAACCAGAAATTTCCACTTCACATGACTACATCGAAACTCTTTGCAAAGTACGTGTGAGTTCTTACATAAAGGTGGGTTGTACAGATTGACTACTTGTGTTACCTTTGGGGCCTAGGGGAGGATCTGGTATGGTCTCAGTCATATAGATAGTACAGAGGTTACTGGGCTATCAACCAGCTCTGCTCTGTTTGTAAATTACATGTGCTATCCTATGTAAAGATGAGTTCTATTGACTGAGGAACAATGCTCAAGAAAAAGTTCTAGTGAGAATGACTGAGATAAGCATAAGCACCTGCATGAGTCGGGTGTGGCCTGCTCCTACAGAGAACACAGGTTATTTATTAATGTTATCCATTCCTCGCCTTTTGGCTGGAAAACAGGTTATATGTCTCCCTTGAGGAGACAACACTATGTCCTTAACATTTCTGGTTTGCCTAGTGCTTATCTGTGAGAACAAGGATCTCGTACCCTCTGCGACTATGTCTTTCTGCTTATGGAAGAATCTGGCTTAAGGAGTGGGAAGGAAGGGGAGATTATGTCTCCAATATTTTTTCCAACTTTTATTAGATAATTTCTTCATTTACATTTCAAGTGTTATCCAGCAAGTTCCCTATACCTTCCCCCCTCCCGGCCCTGCTCCCCTACCCACCCGCTCCCACATCTTGGCCCTGGCATTCCCCTGTACTGGGGCATATAAAGTCTGCATGACCAAGGGGCCTCTCTTCCCAATGATGGCCAACTAGGCCATCCTCTTCTATATATGCAGCTAGAGACATGAGCTCAGGGGTACTAGTTAGTTCATGTTATTCTTCCACCTCTAGGGTTGAAGACCCCTTCAGCTCCTTGGGTACTTTCTCTAGCTCCTTCCTTGGGAACCCTGTATTCCATCTAATAGCTGACTGTGAGCATCCACCTCCATGTTTGCCAGGCATTGGTATAGTCTCCCACGAGACAGCTATATCCGGACCCTTTCAGCACTATCTTGCTGGCATATGCTATAGTGTCTATGTTTGGTGGCTGATTGTGGGATGGATCCCTGGCAGCCACAGTCATTGGGTCCATCCTTTGGATTCAGCTTTACATATTATCTCTGTAACTCTTTCAATGTGTGCTTTGTTCTTAATTCTAGGAAGGGGTGACGTGTCCACATTTTGATCTTCCTTCTTCTTGAGTTTCATGTGTTTAGTAAATTGTATCTTGCATAGTCTAGGTTTCTGGGCTAATATCCACATATCAGTGAGTACACGTTATGTGAGTTCTTTTGTGATTGGGTGGCCTCACTCAGGATGATGGCCTCCAGGTCCATCCATTTGCCTAGGAATTTCATATATTTATTGTTTTTAATAGCTGAGTAGTACTCCATTGTGTAAATATACCAAATTTTTTGTATCCATTCCTCTGTTGAGGGACATCTGGGTTCTTTCCAGCTTCTGGCTATTATGAATAAGGCTGCTATGAACATAGTAGAACATGTGTCCTTATTACCAGATGGAATATCTT
>LR749759.1:489648-544206 GCA_902729485.2 Mus minutoides
GTTAAGTCCATTTGTTTCATAGCTTCTGTTAGTTCGACTGAGTCTCTGTTTAGTTTCTGTTTCCAGGATCTGTCCATTGATGAGAGTGGGGTGTTGAAGTCTCCCACTATTATTGTGTGAGATGCAATGTGTGTTTTAAGCTTTACTAAAGTTTCTTTAATGAAAGTGGCTGCCCTTGCATTTGGAGCATAGATATTCAAAATTGAAAGTTCCTCTTGGAAGATTTTGCCTTTGATGAGTATGAAGTGCCCCTCTTTGTCTCTTTTGATAATTTTGGGTTGAAAGTTTATTTTATTCAATATTAGAATGGCTGCCCCAGCTTTTTTCTTCGGGCTGTTTGCTTGGAATATTGTTTTCCAGCCTTTACTCTGAGGTGGTGTCTGTCGTTTTTCCTGAGGTGTGTTTCTTGCAGACAGCAAAATGTTGGGTCCTTTTTGTGTAGACAGTCTGATAGTCTATGTCTTTTTATCGGAGAATCGAGTCTATTGATATTAAGCGATATTAAGGAACAGTAATTGTTGCTTCCTGTCATTTTTGTTTTTAGAGTTGGGATTCTGTTCTTGTGGCTGTCTTCTTTTAGGTTTGTTGAAGGATTACTTTCTTGCTTTTTCTAGGGCAGAGTTTCCATCCTTGTATTGGTGTTTTTCTGTTATTATCCTTTGAAGGGCTAGATTCGTGGAAAGATATTGTGTGAATTTGAATTTGTCATGGAATACTTTGGTTTCTCCGTCTATGGTAAATGAGAGTTTTGCTGGGTATAGTAGCCTGAGCTTGCATTTGTGTTCTCTTAGTGTTTGTATAATCTCTGTCCATGATCTTCTGGCTTTCATAGTCTCTGGTGAGAAGTCTGGAGTAATTCTAATAGGCCTGCCTTTATATGTTACTTGACCTTTTTCCCTTACTGCTGTTAATATTCTGTCTTTATTTAGTGCTTTTGTTGTTCTAATTATTATGTGTTGGGAGGAATTTCTTTTCTGGTCCAGCCTATTTGTAGTTCTGTAGGCTTCTTGTATGTTTATGGGCATCTCATTCTTTAGGTATGGAAAGTTTTCTTCTATAATTTTGTTGAAGATATTTGCTGGCTCTTTAGTTTGTGAGTCTTCCTTCTCATCTACTCCTATTATCCTTAAGTTTGGTATTGTCATTGCGTCCTGGATTTCCTGGATATTTTGCGTTAGGATCTTTTTGCATTTAGTATTTTCTTTGATTGTTGTGTCTATGCTCCCTATCGAATCTTCTGTGCCTGAGATTCTCTCTTCTATCTTTTGTATTCTGTTGTTGATGCTCATATCTATGGTTCCTCATTTTTTCCCTATGGTTTCTATCTCCAGGGTTATCTCCTTTTGGTTTTTCTTAATTGTTTCAACTTCCATTTTTAGGTCCTGGATGGCTTTGTTGAATTCAATCGCCTGTTTGGTATTATTTTCCTGTATCTCTCTAAGTTGTTTATCTGTGATTTCCTGCATTTCCTTCTTATAGTCCTCCATCATCATCATGACGAGTGACTTTATATCCATGTCCTGCTTTTCTGGTGTGCTGTTGTATCTAGGATTTGATGTGGTGGGTGAGTTTGGATCTGGTGATGCCAAGTACCCTTGGATTCTGTTGCTTCTGTTCTTAAGCTTGCCTCCTGCCATCTCTATTGGAGGAGACCTGGCGTTGGTGCAGACCAGAAAGGACCTGCTGTTCTGCCCTGGGCCTTTATCAATCTCCCGGTTGGTGTCTCAAGTTCCATGAGATTGGGCCGGAACAGAGGCTGTGTTCCCCTGCTCACCTCAGGTCCCGAGATAGCTTGGGGAGTCCCGAAAGAGCCTAGGAGAGTGCACAGCGCCTGCGGCCCGAGCCCTAAGCTCCCGATGTGATCTTAAAGTCCTGAGGTGTGGGGAGCACAGGACAGGCCCTAGCTGTGTCCGCTGGGCTCAGAGGAAAGATGGCTGTCTCCAATATTTTTAAAAGCTACACCCATAAAATCTCACCAACACTGAGTGCCCAAGTGTGATCTGAACACAGATGAATCCACCCACTGGTTATCCAATACCAATGGTCAGCCCTGAAAACATGCAAGGAAGATACTGAACACATTGTATTTATATATTTAGAAACACGCACACACACACTAATAAAAGAAAAGCCATGAATTTAAGAGAGCAAAGAAGGGTAGGAGAGAGAAATGAGAAGGGGTAAAATGATATCATTTTATTATAATCTCAAAATATAAAATATTATAATATAAAAAGAGCAGTGAAGGGGCTGGAGAGATGGCTCAGCAGTTAAGAGCATCGACTGCTCTTCTAGAAGTCCTGAGTTCAATTCCCAGCAACCACATGGTGGTTGACAACCATTTGTAACGGGATCGGATGCTCTCTTATGGTGTGTCTGAAGTCAGCTACAATGTACTCATATACATAAATAAAACTTTTTAAAAAACATATATATCCATAAATAAATCATTAAAACAGGAACAGAGAGAAATGAGTGTACCCAGGATGTTTGTTGCTTCCACTCAGCTAGCTTTCTTCTTTCTCACATAGTTCAGGGTTCAGCAACAGTAGCAAACGGTCTTCTCTCCCATTAACAACCAAGACACCCCTTACCCCCAACACCCTTGCCCAAGACATGCCTACAGGCAACCTGACCTAGGTAATCAACCTGCTAGTTGAGATTCCCTTTCTCTGGTGATTCTAGCTGGGTCAGGTTAACCGTTAAAACTAACCAACACACCTCTGCTTTTCTATAGGCTCATTTCCACACTGTCCCACACATTAGGTTTGGTTCAGTTATCATCTCCGAGTCTGAGGTAAGAAAACCATATGAAATTACCTGACTTGTATCAGTTAAGTGAGACCAGTTATCTCCTAGGCCCGAGGCTTAAATATTCATTCAGGTGCCAGCTATGTTGTGTTGTCTTTCTGATGGATAAAACTTAAGGTTCTTAGGAGACGTGTCCACTTGCAGTTGAATTTTGCTGAGTTTTTAGAGATCACTGAGAAGGCATGTCCAATATTGTATGCATGCTATTTTGGTGGCCCCTATGGAGAGTTCCTGCTGACGTCTCCAAATTTATGCCTCTGTTTCTATGTGCCTTTTAGTCTATTAGTCTCTGCCTATAGTGGCTGCTTGAGGGAGACAGAAAATCTGATGACTATAGCAATGGACCCACAAGAGCGTCATCTGTTAGGGTTCTCTGGATTCAGAGGGAAGTAGTATCTCGCTCTGCCCTCTGCAGATGGCTCCAAGAGAAGACGGTCTTTTGTGGAGTTCTGTTTTGGATAGGTTTTGGTTTTATGGAGGGTGTGCTTGGTCCTTTGATGATCATTTGTAACTACTCTGACAGGATCAAAGATATTCTGCAGACATTCATGCCCTTCCATAGGCTGTTGAAATAAACCTCCTCACTAGGTGTGGTGGTGCATGCCTTCAGTTCCAGCACTGGAGAGGAAGAGGCATATAAGTTCTGAGTTCAAGGCCAGCCTGGTATACTTATCAAGTTCCAGGTCAGCCAAAGCTATATAGTGAGACCCTGTCTCAAAACAAACAAATAAAGAAACAAAAATCTGAAACCTCATGTGGGGGAGGGTGTGTCACCAGACTTCTCTATGTGTTTCTCTTTTCAAAGTGGTTACAATGAATGTCTCTCCCCCTCCTCCTCCCCCTCCCCCTCCCCCTCCCTCTCTATCTCTCTGTTGTCTGCTTCTTTCTTGTGCATGTTGAAGAAAAGTGACCAGGCCTAGTTTGTTAGGGGCTACCAGGCCTACCTTTGACCCTAGACATTCACTGCACTGGGAGCTAGACAAAGACAGCACTGGGAGCTGGGAAACCCATGTAAAGCCTGGTGCAGTTGTAAACATCTGTAATCCTGGTGCTCAGTGGCAAGAGGATAAGTGAAAACAGGGTTCCTGGAAGGGCCCCTGGGCCAGCTAACAGCTAGCTTGATGTGTGCAACAGCAGAAGCATGGGATGGGGTGAGGCAGGAGATGGGGGAGAAGGCGAAGATGAGTGGGAGATAGAGAGAAAGACAGAGAGAGAGAGAGAGAGAGAGAGAGAGAGAGAGAGAGAGGCCCTTTCTCAAACTAGGTAGAATATAAGCACTATGCCTCTGCGCTTGTCCCCTGGCCTCTACATGTGTTTTATAACGTAGGTGCCACTCTCCCACCCTCTCCCAATCACATCAGAAGAATGAACCTCACTCCTGGATTGGAGGGAATTCAAGAAGCTCACCTGAGATGTATGAACACGGGTAGTCATCTGAAGAAAGACAGATGTAGAAAGACAAAGCATTGTTGGTTTCTAGGTTGGGGAAGGGGCCCTTTATACAGAGAGGCAAGAAGCAAACATTCCAGGACTGTTAGCATTCACTGTAAAAGTTTCCAACGCAGAGGTAATAATGCTTCCAGATATGTTAACATAGCAATGAGCCAGAGCTGATCAACTCCCTTCCCTGCAGGAGCCCTTGCCATCATTACCTCTCCTCATTAAGGACCCAAAGACAAATCAAACTATGACTCTGCCAAGGCTCACCAGGGGAACCAATGAGAACTTTAGGCATACAGAGCGATAGGTAAGGGATTATGGGTAGGGCAGAGGAGACCTTAAAGTCGCTGCAATGGAAGATGACAGCTTCTCTATGTTGCCTTCATCCTTAAGTATCATCTAGTCCCTCCCCTAAGACCTCAATGTGCAGTTAGGGCACAATTAGTTATTTATAGCTGGCTAGGAGAAGTGGCTAGATACTCAGGCAAGGGTCCATGGCCTCCTAACTCCTGTTTCTCTGAGAGAAGATATACAGTCAACAGGCCTAGCTGTGATGATCTTTTGAGCACAGTTCCAACAGAACATCTGAAGATGGCTGCAGTGTGCCTCAGAGAATAGTCCTGTATAAATAGGCTTAAAGCTTGACCACAAAGGGCCTTTGGGTGTGGCCTCATTTCTCTCCCTCTCTGGGAATCCCAAGCAAGACTATTAACTTTACAGTAAAGCTCTCCTCCTGCATCTAGCATCTTATCTCCTCCTGAATTGTAAACCTGTCTGTTGTCCTCAGGAACCACCCTGTGATATCAGTTAGGCTCCTAAGCAACTCTTTAAAGATAATGCATTAAAAAAATCACAAAAATTCCCTCTTTATATGACTATCTTCAAATGTCATCCTGTAAACAGAACGTAGGGCCCAATGCAGGCCACTAGGGAGTGGTCCATCCTTGGCCTCCAAGCCTGCCAGCACCTGCCTACTTAACAATACCAAAGAGTTCTACTATCTGTAAATGTTTCCCACACAACTCTCTTCCTCATCCTCATAAATTGCAGTAGCCACTGTGGTATAGGTCATCCTTATAGGAAAAACACAGGTTTTACATATTTTGAGCATTCACAGATCATTCCCACAATATGTAAAAAAATTAAGTCTTTTATTCCGTAGAAAGTTGAATCCAAGATTCATTTGTGCTGTTAAAGGAACAGATCAGTAGTTACTTATTTTCTTTTATTTTGTTTTTTTTTTTACTCTATTTTAATCTTGAGATAATTATAGATTGACATGCATTTTTAGGGAATATTAGAGAGAGATCCTATTAAGACTTCACCCAATTTTCCTCAGTAACGGCTCACAATACCCCTTTATGGCGTAATAACTATGCTGTATTGACAGGTATTCAATTAATATCTGTTTGAATTCTATCTCACGGGACTCCTCCTCTTGTTCATCTTTTGTCTCATGAACTCCCTCACCCCCTCACTTTATCTTTTATGCCAGGTTACCAATATTGTGTTCCATTTTAGATTTTTTCCCTCATCTTATATGTTTAATATTGACAGCAATTGTGGGTTCAGTGATGCTGCTGTAGGAAGCAGAGTTAGCTACATTACATGGTGACTCAGTAATATGAGCCATTTGAGGTGGTGAAGGCACTGACTGTTAGGGATGGGTTTCTCTGACTACAGTAGTCATGACTCTTGTCTCTCCATGAGTTGTACATGGTTTATGAGTAATAGGTAACAGGTGCTGGACTCAGTGATAGATAAATCCCCAAAGACAGAACAGTTTTCCAACAATTGTACAGAGGGGAAAAGCAATAACAAAGTGGTTAGCTTTTCAAATATCTTGTATGTAGGGATAGAGGGGCTTTATACTTCTTTCTATACCAGGAGTGAACACATATTGGCTTTATTATTTGAAACTAAAGGCCAGTGCTCAAGACTTTCATTAGGATTTCTGACATTTCCCGAAGCAACTTTCGTTGACATTCTACAAACAATGACATATAGAGTTCTAAAATTTTTCTCTGTCAACATGCTTTATAAAACTTTTGACTTCTGTAATATTTGTCATTTCCGGAAGAATTTCAGTACAAATCTGAGGACCTTTCACTTGGGATACAAAAGATTCTTGACTTGCCATCTCCTCTTTCAGATGTAAATAATTTGTACTGAGTTGTTATTTGCTGGGGCTCAAAATTGCCTTTACATCTTCTCAGATAACAGTATTTCAGGAAAGCTTGAAAATAATTTGTGCTGCTGCTGTTATTGTGGTTGTTTGTGGTGGTGGTAGTGGTAGTGATGATGTGTGTGTGTGTAGGGGGCTGTATGCTTACACACAGGCTTTGGGAAGATGAACTTTGGTATAGCTAAACAGAAAATCACCATCTTCGTAGATACATTTCATTGCTACACTGAGATCTGTCCATCAGTTCTTACCTGGGAGAAAAGGGACTGACACACATACTTCTTCTGTTTCCATATTACCTTGATGGTATCCATCTTTCACGTTTATTTATAATCAACACAATATTCTCCACTCTGGGAGTCGGGATGGCGGTACTTTACCTCTCTGCAATTCTGAGAAAGGGTTTAATGAAAGCCATCAAGACTAATGGGGCTTCCTATTTGTCCATTAACACATCTGAGTGGAGACTTAACCTCTTCAGTGTTGATTTCTTAATTCTCTGGATCATTTCCACAATTAGTAGAAAGTCACCAGACAGTTTACTTCCAACCCAAATACTGTCACTAGCCTTACCACCACAGCAAGGGCCAGGTACATCAATGGGTCCAGGAGGACTTGGTTGTCTTGAGAGCCTGAAGGAACTTTCAGATTCTCTTCATCTCTATTACCTTGAAGTTTTTATGGTTCAAAATGATTGTGATGTCTACTTTTCTATCTCTTCTATGATGCCCATGGAATCTAGCAGAACCTCTGAGATCTGTGTCTCTTAGACTACCTGTTTGCTGGTGACCAGAAATACCTGGAGACCCCATGTGTACCTGCATTGCCAGAGTATCCTTGATAACCTTGATGGCATCAGAATTGTCTGCACCAGTTTCATCTTTGTCATTGCATGGGACATGCAGACCAGGAGCACTCTGTGAGTCAGTGGGACCTGAAGTACCAGAATGATCAGCTGGGAATTTTCCTCTATCACCATTTTCTATGAGTCATCTAACATGATAAGGTGAGCATGGATAACCAGGAAGCACCAGGGAAGCCCTCTTCACCATCATCACCCTTGCCACCATGGTCCCTTCTTGTCTTGGTAAGACAACTGATCCAGGGTTTCCATCTCTCCCAGATTAACCAGTTGCACCAGCCAGACTGGGAAGACTCAGGGGTCTAGGAACACCACATTTCCTGTTGTGTCTACTCATTTTCCATTTTCATCTCTGGTACCCAGAAGACCCAGGGCTTCTTAGGTCCTAGCATACCTGCTCATCCTGTGAAACTGAATGCTCTAATAACCCCCTGTAATCCCAATTTAGCTTGTAAATACTACAGGGCTGTGGGCATAAAGCGCACTCTAGGTTGGCCAGTGTTACATTTTGTTCCAGCTTCTTCAGGATTGATTGCCAGGAAGAACATGATAACCTTAGGAATTTGTGGCAGAGCATCTTTTCTTGGAGCATCACTGCTACCTAGAGGACTTTCAGCCACTAATGGTTTTCTGAGAATAAGGAGGTACAGAGGGAACATGGCCATCTGTAAACTCAGCAGCACCAGGGCCATCAGGACTGCTGTACTCACCATTGGTACCTTAAGGACCATGAGCAACAGCTTCACAGGACCTCCAGGGTCCTACAACTCTAGGGAACCTCCTTCCTAATCCTTACGAGGAATACTTCTCTTTCTCTTTAGCAACCAGGCCTTCCATTCTGCCTGGAAGCATCAGGGAGACCGTCAGGCACTGGAGGCCTGTTTATCTGTTACCATAGCCACCTTAAGGTCCAGTATACCTAGAAGTCCTGGTCCAACCTCATCATCCTTGTCTCCAGGTTGATCATCTGGGCTAGGAGGGTGCAGTAGGACCAGTAGGACCTCTTACATCATCTTTCCTTGATTCATAATCAACATTGGCATCACTGAGCCCACTCTATTATGGGCATTCCTCTGAACAGGAGTACCAGAAGATCCAGGGATCAGATTCTCTTCATCTCTATTACCTTGAAGTTTTTATGGTTCAAAATGATTGTGATGTCTACTTTTCTGTCTCTTCTATGATGCCCATGGAGTCTAGCAGAACCTCTGAGATCTGTGTATCTTAGACTACCTGTTTGCTGGTGAGCAAACAGAAGGGCTGTTTTCTTTTGGGGATCGTTCCCTTCAGAAGCTCCAGGGCCCTACCTGAGCCTGTGAATTTAATTCACTAGGTTTTTAATTTTCTCCTGGAGGACCACTGGTGCTGGGCATGCTTTATAATCCTTATGGGCAAAATGTCCTGACTCTTCCTAATTGATATATGGGGCTATAAGGCCAAGGGGACTCTGAGATGCAGTTTTACTGTTCTTCCTGGAAGGACCCAGAAAGCCGGGCCCTACAAGGTGACCTCTCTATTCTCCGAAGGATCGCTATCTTTAAAGCTTCTCCCATTTGCATTTCTCTACCCTGTGGTGAGACCTTCTTCTTGGTACAGACTTCCCAAGGCTAATCAGTATCTGACATGCAGTAGAATGTCTGAGGTGCTGTACTATACATTGGCTAGCATTTCAAGGACTCGGCAGAGCCAAAGACACAGGAAAAGCCAGAAGGAACAGCGTGTGCGGGTTGGGAGCTGGAGGACATGGTCCAGCCTGTTACATTTTGTTCTGGTTCCTCTTCTATCCAGTACTGGACAGGATGTAGGGTGATCTGGGAACATACATGTCTCCTTTACATGTCCATGAACTCCTATGACTTTGTGCAACAGATTACATGGCAAATTGGTGTCCTACAGTTTAAATGCTCTGCCTTTGTTAGTCTAAGCCATGTAGTCCCAAGCGTCTGCAGTATGCCCAGCCCCACAGACTTCAAACACTCACCTGTCTTTCCTTTCTTGCTGCAGGATGTATCTGTCAATGTGAAGCACTCCACTTACCGGTTACGTGCCTATCCCCAGGAACCATTTTTTCTTTTGAATATTTCTTTTGACATTGCTTTAGAGATTAGCATATAATCCTTGGAAAGTTCCATTCAGGCAGACATGTAGATCAGACTTTCAGGCTCTAGGATTCTGAGCAAAGAATTTTATTTTATTTTTTTTTCAGAACATTTTGTAAGATAGACCAAGGAAACATAAAGGATCCCATTGTTGAATTAAAAAAAAGTTATTATATATACTTTGTACAATTTGCATTAGGATTTTGATTCATTGTTGTTGTTGTTTAAAACAGTTAAGTAAGCCCTTTCATCTGTCTGAGAGCCATTTCCATAGGGCTCTTCTGAACCCACTTGTATACTAAGTTATGGTAAAATTTCATGTATGAATCAGGAAGTGATCGATTAACAACACTCACTAACTAATAAAATAAATTATCACAGAAGTTTGGCTTAAGAGATAAGATAACATGAACAACTGGAGAAATGGCTCAGCAGTTAAAAATACTGGCTGCTCTTCCATATAACACGATTTGGTTACCAGCATCCACAATGAGTAGCTCACAGCTACTTGTACCTCCAGTTTCAGGGGATATGATACCCTCTTCTGGACTTCATGGGCACTGGGCACACATGTGGTGCACATACATAGACACAGGGAAAGCATCCATATGCATAACAGTATGCATAGGACATGCAGTAGAATGTCTGAGGTGCTGTACTATACATTGGTTAGCATTTCAAGGACTTGACAGAGCCAAAGACACAGGAAAAGCCTGTTTTACAGAAAGATGATGTAAAACAAAACTCTGAAAAGTAAAATGAGGGATAAACATCACGGGACAGTCACAATCTAATTTCAATCTAATCGCTGAAAAAGCTTTTAAGGGATGGACAGAGAAGGCAATATATACCAAGTGGATCCATTGTGCATTTAGGTAATTCATAACTTGGTCACACTGTCATAGGGCATCATGAGATTTCCCTGACACTGCCCAAACTGCACATTATTTAGAACTCATGAGTTATAAATATTTTTTCATTTAATGTTTTGAGATTAGGATTGTCTGCAGGTCGCAGAAGTCTTGTGCATCAATGAACAGGCTTCTGGCTCCATCTGAGCTGTATTTAGAAACATCTTTAGACATGATTCCTGGACATGGTATTGCATTAGGTAGTATTTGCTCTTAGTACCATCTCCTTCTCCTTTCTTCTGTTCAAGGTGCACTTCTTCAGGAGTGCCATGTTAACCACAGTAGCTCTTGAGGCTATGGTCACAAACATTCCTGTCATTTGACAGATAACCCTTATCATAGATGAGTTTTCAGAAAAAAAAATGTGTGGTTAAATCTCTTTGTGTTAGAGAGCTTTCTGTTGAAGTTTCCAAACACCTGAGATGGACAAATTCAGAGAACGGAAGGTTCTTTGGCTTACGGTTTCAGGGTTTACAGTCCATGGTCACTGAGATGTTTGCACTAGGTGGTAAAGAGCACAGCCATCATGGTAGGGACTGTACAAAGAAGCAAAGCACATCACATCAGCCAGGAAGCAAAAGAGAGAGAACGGGGTCAATGTCCAAATAGCCTCTTTATGAACTTAACCCTTGTCATCCGACTTCCTTTCCACTAATCTCAGGCTCTTTCACAAAAGGAAAGACAGTTTGTCTTAGATAAATTACCAACGGACACTTGGTTTAAATATTAGGGGCACCCAGAAGGAAGTGTGGGTATATAATCTCTGGGATGATTTGTGCATTTCTTACAGTTGTTTAAGCAGAAGTGAGCCTGTTTCCTCGGAGGCAAATATCTTGAGCAAACATCGTTGTATGGCTAAGGGTCTGCTCTTTGATATTATCTTGTATTTGTGCGTTTATTGAGTACTGGCACCATTTCTTAAGTCTTTTTTCTATGGCACTTCCTTAAGTACACATGAATTATGGACATTGGGATCTGCTTGTTATTCATTTTGTCTTTTTAACAACAAGGTCATCTTATCTCTGCCCCAATCACACACACAGGTCATTGGCCCCCAAGTCTTAAAAAGTCCCACCAGCTTCCAATAATGACATCATCTTTAACAACGTGCCTTTGTGAGACAGTAATCTAAGCCCCAGCACCAATTAACAATGTTTTTGGCTCCTGTGATGATGGGTTTCAATTGCCAACTTGATAGAACCCAAATCACCTGGGAAGAAAGTCTCATTGAGCAATTGTTTACATTGAGTTAGACTGTGGATGTGTCTACAGGGATTGTCTTAACTAACATGGGAAGAGATAGCTTACCGTGGGTAATACCATCCCTAAGCAAGGGTCTTGAACTGTGAAAGTGTAGAGAAATTGAGGGATGGAGAAATGGCTCAGTGGTTAAGAGCACTGATTGTTCTTCTAGATGTCCTAAGTTCAATTCCCAGCAACCACATGGTGGCTCACAACTACCTCCTAGGATCTAATGCCCTCTTCTGGTGCATCTGAAGACAGTTACAGTGTACTCATATGCATAAAATAAATAAATAAAAAAGAGTAGAGAAATTGAGCAGAATATAAGCAAGTGAGCAACCACATATGGCTCTGTTCACATTGGATGGTGCCATTCCCTAGGCAGAGGATCCTGAATTGTGTAAGAGCAAGGAAATCAAGCTGAGTGCAAGCAAGCAAGCAAGCAAGCACATAAGCACACAAGCACACAAGCAAGCACACAAGCACACAAACACACAAACACACAAGCACACAAGCACACAAGCAAGGGAACACACATTCTTTACTAAGTATGTGATATTACCCCCTCTGTCAAGTACCTGACTTGACTTCCCTGCTATCATAGACTATAGCCTTGAATTGGGGACTGAATAAACTCTTACACTGCTTTTTGTCAGGATGTTTTGTCACAGCAGCAGAAATGAAATGAGGACAGCCCTTTTCCCTTGCAGCTTGAGTCATAGCAAGGACTTCCACTGGAAGAAATTAGAAGCCTTTACTGAAGATTACTGCCGTTATTTATGCAATTCTGCTTTATGTAGTTATGTGTTCGGAAATCATCTTGTATGAAACATGAACCTAGTTTTATCTTTTTTCCTCATGGATATTCAATTAGTCCAGTATTAGTATTGCAAAGGTAGCCTTTGCATATTTAATTAAGATATAATCTTTGCCCTACATAATATTTCCATGTGCATTTATACCATGATGGTCCTGTTCTGGTCTATTCCATTCAATTTAGTCCCATGTTTCCATGTAGTCCCTTCTGTACTAATACTTTTGCCATACTGTTGATACTTGAAGACATGTTTCTATGTGTCCTAATTACTTTCACATAGTTCAAGAGGAGGGGACTCTATGTCCCCATCTCCTAGAGCTGCGTAGGTTTGTTTCGGCTTACTTCTCCTTCAAAGCTACTGGTGGCCACTGAGTCTCTCATATGTCATACCACACAGATAATTCTGTGTCCATATTTATGTATCTATTTTTATCTTACCTGTAAGTGTTTTGCCTGCATATATGTCTACATGCCAAGTGTGTCCAGTGCCCATGGAAGCCAGAAAAGGGCATCAGATCCTCTTCAACTGGAGTTACAGTTGTGAGCTGCCATGCCAGTGATAGGAGCCCAACTCAGGTCATCTGAAAGAGCAGTTAGTTCTCTTAACCACTGAGCCATCTATCCAGTCCCTACTTCTATATTTGAATTGCAATTGTCTGGCTCAACCCAAACTTACAGGATGTTCTATTGTCAGGTTAGACAGTAGCAAACGTAATTCTATCTGCAACATTAATTGTGCTTTATCTTTTTATAATACACTCAAGTTTAAAGGATAAAGAAGGTGTCATCTCTCCTGGGCTTCTTCTGAGATTTGTTATTCAGAATTGCATCAGTGTATACTTTTATATAAGAACGGGAGAGGCTGGAGAGATTGTTCAGTCATTAGAAGTTCTTACTGCCCTTCTCAGCACCCACATGGTTGTTGGTCATTATCACCTCTAATTCTAGTTCCAAGGGATCCAACACCTGCTTCTGGCTTCATGGGCACCGGGCACATAAGTAGTGTCCATACATGTAGGTACAACACCCATATACACAAATTACAAAAATAACTGGTAACCTACATATTCTTTCTCTCTAATGCCATAGGATATCAGAGATCTTCTGAATACTTCCCCTTTAAACCTTTTATATATGTGGGTGTCAACCTGTTGGTTGTGACCTCTTGGGGTTCAAATGACCCTTTCACAGGGCTTGTGTAAGACCATCTGAAAACACAGGTGATTATATTGTGATTCTTGTGATCCATAACAGTAGCACAATTATAGTTATGAAGTAGCAACAGAAATAATTTTATGGTTGGGGGTCAGTACAACATGAGGAACTGTATTAAAGGGGCGCAGGATTAGGAAGGTTGAGAACCGTTGCTCTATATAATGTTATTGGAAATCTTACTCTATACAAACGACACTTTCCCGTGAACCATCTGCTCTCCAAAGAAATGTAGAAGTCAGTAAGTTGACACTGACCAAAGATTCAAGCAGAGGAAGTATTGGATAGGTTGAAGAGGGCTGTGGGGGGCAAAAACTTATACACTGCCGCCCCTGTAGGACAAAGCTAAAACAGCAATCAGTTGTAATTTGGTTAGAGAATGCCATCTGCAATGCAAAGATTGCATAATAAGAGCTCTTAATATCCGAGCCACCTCTCCAGTTCCCAAAGGATAGTCCAATATACGCATACACCGTGGATCTATCAAATGACAGTACTATGTATATCTGTTACCTGCAGTATTTGCAGTTTCTTGGTAGTGAGAACACAAATCCTGTGTATTTGAGTTTTGACAGGGCCATGCCAGCTCAAACCGGCCTTAGACTTGTTGTATGGAGAGGAAGGATGCCTTTCCTTTACTGATCCTTTGGTAATCACCTACACACCAGGATTACAGGTGTGCTTCATGTTACTAGCCACAATTGTCTTGCTACGTATGTACTGGAGGACCTGAGTGCCTATCACTACTGACCACACCAGTCCCAGTCTCATCCTTCCTGTTAATCTGCAACTTTGTACACATTGGACAGTTTTTCTCCCTTTTCTGCCCTGCCCTCCATCTAACGAGGGGGTTTCTCTGTTTAGTTAACTGAACTATTGCTTTTAACATGCATTTTAATTGATTCTTTGAGGATTTTTAAAATACATGCATAGATAATATTTCATTTACGTTTACTCCACCTCTCCTCCCTCCACCAAGTCCTCTCCACTTCATATCTCTTTTAGAAACAAATCTGAACGCAGCAATTGCTGTGCTTGCGATGGGTATGGGGGATACCCATTGGAGCGCACACACCCTTAAGAAAATTGACCCTTCTTCACCCAGCAACCACCAAATGTCAACTGCTCCTCAGCTAGGGGCGGGGCCCCTTCAGCACCTCCGGAACTTCTGTTGGAGATGACTGGCTTTGGCTTGATCAGGTGCAGTTAAGCGTGGTCACGAGATAATGGTGCCTTCTTGACCGGAACACATCCCTTCACTCACTGGCGCCTCACTCTCTGGCGCCGTATTTCCACAATATTTCTTGGTCCGGAGGATAGGGAGTGTACTGTGTAGTTGTTTCATTTAGGGTGTTACACACGATGTATAAGAACTCTTCCATTGTAACGGCCCTAGTTTTCTTCTTAAGTTTTTTCCTAATTGCACACACCCCTCAGGGCCCTCTGGGAGATGGATGATAAACCATAAACTCACAGTCCATGTCGTAAGGAGCTTCCTGCTTTGTGAGTGTAGCAGGCCTGATTTCAGGGCTGACCTCTTGCAAGGTGCAAACTGAAGATTAGCTTGGGAGCGAATGAGTGTCCCTCAGAGTGAGCCACTTAAGGAGAGATATTCGGGCTTCTCTAGATTGACCACTAGATGGCAGGAAAAATCCACGTACCTGCCTTGAAGCTCTGGCCCCGCAACCCAACCCCCTTCTTGCTTTGGGTATCTAAGGCCATCAGTTCAGCTGCCTGGAGAATACAGAGGCCAAAGGACCGCTATGGTGGCAGCCCAACACCATGTAAACACTAGGAATCTGACCCGTCTCTCCCAATAGTCTTTACAGTTAATCTCAACTTCCTACGTGTTAGAGCCCATTAGGAGGTGGTGGCCCGCTTTGAGAACCTATTTCGTAAAAGCCCAACTGGCTGTCAGGTTATCACATGCGTTTTACTATTTCATTGAAAGTATAGAAAGTAATAATAAAATACAAAGGATGGTCTTAAAAGACACCTGCAATAAACTGTTGGGTTTGACTGTCTAGAGATTACCCGTCGTAATCTCATACCTTTTCGGAGTCTCTCCTCTCGACCGCTCCGAAGTGTCAGGTCAGTCACCCCCCGTCGGGCCATGAAGACAGTCGTTGTCGACGACAACCGACCTACCTTTCTGGGCACCAGGAATTGTACTCAGTATTTTATATAGGCGAGTCTTTCTAACTATTCAATGAGCATGCACTCCACGACACATACAGAATATATTTCCCAGGAAAATATACAACGACCAGAGCATTCAAGGAATTTCCTCAAGGTCGTATTTTTAAAGAAAAGTACATGGGTATTTTCTTTCAATTTATGTCTACTACATAGAATTAATGGCGCAGAGCTTGTTGTCAGCGATGTATAGGCTTTACGAATTCATACAAAAACATCTTGCTCTCTCGACCTGGGGAACGCATCTCATTACTAGCCCACTGGGACGAGCACATTAGGGAATGGTTTGAGCTGTGCTTCCCTGAGTCAGGGTGACTGTTAAGCTAATCCTTAGGGGTCTGCTGTGATGATAGGGAGGCCACTGTGAGCAGAATATTTTGACCCAGGGCTGACCTGCTGGCTCCAATTACAGGGCCATCTTTAGCGTGATGGATGGAGTGGCAACATCATACCTCCCAGCCTGTCCTATGAGACCAGCTCTTTAACCTCGGCCTCCTCCCTGGGGAAAGGCATGGTTCTGCTCTCCCTCATCTTCAGCGTATCTCTGATGCCCAAGACCTCCAAGCTACCTGGAGACACAGTGACCCTCGTCTTGTGCCACGACACAGTCTATTGCTTGGGAAAGAGACTGTCTCTCACTGCTCTGTTTCTAGACCAATTAGGACTCTTGGGCAAATGGAGAAGAAGCCTGTTTCAGGTGTCTCTGAAGTGTGCCCCACGACAGGCAGGGTGGGAAATGCCTGAACTCCAGGAGGCTGGAATTGGGTGCTCCCAGGGCCCAGGAAGCCTTCCTTTGGCTTTTCGCACCTCGTCCCTGCTTTCTCATAAGTTCTTGTTTTCATTACTCTCTGCCTCTGCTCCCAGAGTTTCCTGCTTGTTAGCAAATGTCCTGGCCACCAACAGTTCCACCAGTTCCTCTGTCATTTGTTTTGCCTCAGGAGGAAAAGCTGCCCCGGTCGATGTTGGCACACTGTTCACCATTATGCAAGGACCTAAATATTTCTTTGTCTCAGGACGCAGCGGACTTCAGAGGCCCGTGATTTTGTTTGCCCATTGTGGCGGGGCTGTTCTTGCTTGCTTTTAGATAAGGCTGTGTCAGCTCTCCGACCATAACCTGTTGTCCATTGAAAGGACTTTTAAAGTCAGCTGTGATTCACAGTCCCAGAACTTCGGGGTGGGGGGTGGGGGTGGTGCAGAATCTGTGTCTTTGGAGATAGAAGAATGCTTTTATTGTATTTTTTTTTTCCTGTTTTCTTTTTAATAGCTGTTTTCTTCCCTCCCTCCAACCTCGCAGAGCACGGCTTTTCCAGGTCTCACGTGCCTCTTTGACAGTGGAGACTGCTTCAGTTGGCTTTAATGAACACTGCTTCCAGCAGCCCAGATGTGAGAATTTTAGTGTTTTGATTTGTTTTGATTGTTGAAGTCGGTCTGCTAGGCACCAGGGACTCCGTGCCATGTCCCTAAGGAAGCAGGTAGACCCTCAAATACCACTGACAAGTGTTAGGTCCTCAGCTCTGGGCCTGTTCTTCCCTGTCCCCTCTGCATGCCCACTGGGTGTACTGAGAGTGGTTGATGCCTTGTGTTCACTTGTTGGGGGTTAGGAAAAAGCACCAGAGACCAAACAACTAGAATCAGAGCCAAGCTCCCAGAGGGCTCTCTGCGTATCCCTGCTGCTTCCTCATCTTTTCTGTCCCCATGTCCCCTCAAGTGTGTCTGGGGAGCTTAATGCCGGGGATTGAGAAGAGCTGTGGTATATCCCACGGTGAGATATCTGTGCCTTGACCAGGAGGATGGACAAGTAGTCAGATTTGTTTGTATGTTTATGCTTCTATGGGAAATGGGCTCAAAGAGCGAGAAAGGTAATTTGACAAAGGGAAGGAGAAAAGAAGGAGGGAAGGAAGGAAGGAGGAAAGGAGGGAAGGAAGAATTGGCAGTAGTTTGGGCATAAGGTCACGAATGTGTCCTGTGGACCGAGGGGGGTGGGGAGTCTACAAAGAACTCATCTTGCATATCCATTCTGGTCTTGTTTTTATAACTGTCAGCATAACACAACAAAAATCAATTTCAGGTGGATGGTGAGTCAAATACAGGAAGTAAAACAATAGAGTCTCTGGAGTGTCTTGGAGGAGGTTCTCCTTAGGACTTTGTGGTGACAACTGGCTCTCTAATGGGAAACACCCACACACTCATATTCCCCGAGTCAGCACTGCTCCAAGTGCACGTCTCAATTTTCCGCACACAGTCCAGTGAGGTGGGAGTGATTTGCTACTCCCAGCTCTCAGAGAATCGAGATTCCCTGTCTGACCGACTTTGTGAAGAACGTGGGTGTGTGCTGAGGAGGGCTATTTCTGTATAACATATATATTATGACATACATACATATACTTTTTTTTTTCTGTGGCTGAAGGGCTTGAGATTTCTTATTTCAAGCTACAAGTTAACTGCAATGATATCTGTAGTTAAAAATCAAGCATTTATTAAAAATTATTTTATATACTAATTAAAATTACTTATTTGTGTGTGTGTGTGTGTGTGTGTGTGTGTGTGTGTGTGTGTACATAGGTGTGTGCATTCCACACTGGTGTGTATGGAGGTTAGAGAGCAACTTGTGGGAGTTAGTTCTCTCCTTTTACCATGTGGGTTCCTGGAATCAAACTCAAGTCATCGTATATGGAGGCAAGCAAGTCCCTTTATCCACGGAGCCTTCGAGCCAGCAACAAATCAAGCTTCTATTAAAACAAAATGTTAGGTATATTTAAATGAAGATGAAAAAGTCTAGCACTCTACTGATGTAGACAAAAAGAGATAGTTGGTCCTAGGTGGTCTAGCAGCTTTTGACAGCCTATCCTCCCCACCACATCCCTGTAGGGCCAACCTAGCTTCCCTCACCAGAATCGTGGAGCTCCCATATTCCTTCCTTTCTGCTGCTTTCTAAGGAGTAATTTTCTAAGTAAATGGGCAGACAACTGGGCTGGATTCCCTTGGCTTTGGGGCTTTTGCCAGCTGGCTTTCCGTGGTGGCCATAGAACAAGGTGCTTAGTGTCTCGGGCAGGTGAAGAACGTTACTTCTAGAAACAGACAGAGATATTTGGTTGTATCAGAGTCTTAGCATCAGAACAGCTGGCAAAGAGATACATAGTATTTCTTTTACGACTTTAGGAAACGCTTTGCTTTATTGTCTTCCGTTCTACCTTTTACGACTTTAGGAAACGCTTTGCTTTATTGTCTTCCGTTCTACCAGGACCAGAGATGAGGAGGATGCTAATGAAAAAGACTGTCCTTCTCTCGGATATAGAACATCAAGTATTTTGCCTTTCCTTATATCCCGTGTGATTATATAATGCAACACACACCTTCGCTTTAAGTACCGGCCCTCCCCATAAGAATCATTGATGGAAAAAAAAAAAAAAAGCACTACAACCAAAAGCAATTTCTAGAAGGAAGGATTTCTTTGGAGTGACAGTCCCAGGGGGATAAGAGTCCATCATGGTGGGAATCTAGGGCAGCAGGCAGCAGGCATGGTGGCTGGAGCAGGAAGCCAAGAGCTCAGATTTTAACTATAACATGAAGGAGAAAGCAAACCGGAAGTCGGGGGAGGCATTTAATCTCAAAGCCTGCTCTTAGTGGCAAAGTTCTTTCATCAAGGCTGTACCACTTGAATCTCCTCAAACAATGCCACCACTAACTGCCTGAGAATAGGGGGGGGGGGCGTCTTTCATTAAAAGTGCCTCTCCCTCCATCCCTCCCTCCTTTGCCCTGCTCTGCTGTTGCCACTAACTCTGTCATGTCGATTGATGAGACGATCCCACGTTCCCTCTGACAGGTAATTCTATGAGCTCTCTGGTTTGATAACTTGATTTTTAAACAAATGATATGTTCGGTGCAATGGTAACTGAGGTTTTGGAAAATTCCGAAGGAGTACAGTTGTACTGTGATCCGCCTCTCTGCTCAGGTGAGGCAGAACAAAGTCTGAACCCGTGGTCCACACTCGCTGATCTCCTTAGCCAGACCGGAAGGGGAGGCAGCAGAGTCTGCGAGGAAAGCTGTGGTTTTCGGTCTCTTCCATGGGTGCTCAGGCACCTCCGTTGTACAACTGGGAGTCAGGAGCTAGGTCAGGGGAAGGTGGAGCCCAGGGCAAGTGGAACCTGGTCTGATTGGGAAGGAGTGCTGACCGGCTGGAGAGGAGACCTTCTTCCTCGGAGTTTTAGGTGTCGCTCTTTAAGACTAAGGCCTTCCTTGTGGAGAAATAAGGCAGCTCTCTGAGACTGATCCTTCCTTGTTCATACTGGTTTATCTGATGGTGGTTGTGAACCAGGTGGGGTGAACCAGGGATTAAATACCTTTTGCAGGAAGGAAGGAAGACCTAGGAAGGGAAGCTCATTGGCTGAAGGACCAGGCTTATCTAGATACTCATTAGCACGGAGAACTCCAATTATTTATGCTACATGACTGATTACCATGGTCCTCAACGAGTGTTGTGGTTATGTGTTTCACTGCAGATAGAGGCAGGGAAGGAACAGCTCCTGCCCTTCTCAATTCTGAGATTCCCGGGGTTTGAGCTCATTCAACCTTAGCATTTCTTATTCCTGCCTGATAACAAGGTTCCCTTGCCCTGCATACAGTGGCTTTTCCCCTGTCTCTCACGGGACTCCCCCGACACCACCCCAAATTGTATGTAGTGTAGAATTGGCAAAGAGATAATAATGCTTTTGTAATTTGTTGGTTGTTGTTGTTGTTGTTGTTGTTGTTGTTGTTGTAGCTTGTCTGGCCACAATTTACATTTCTCTCCCCTCGTATTTCCATCCCGATTGGCAGAAAGCCCTCAAAGATGTCTGAACAACACAGTGGATATAACTTGATGATAAACGGAATATGGTTCCAGTAGGGTAGGAGAAAGGGGCAGGGAAGTCTGAACACCTGTGTTCTATCCTGGGACCCGTGTGATGGAAAGAGAGAACTGACTTTTGCAAGCTATCTTTTGACACTCACATGTGTGCCATGGTGAGTGCATGCTTCTCTCCCCCCGCCCCACCAGGTAAATAAATACATGTCTGGAAAGATAAGAAAATGATGTTTATAGGAAACAGACACTGGGTCGTCCCATTCTTGGAGGAAAACTTTTCATCAGGATCTATTCAAGGTGGCTCAGAAGTTAGGGATGCTTGTCATCAAGCCTGGTGACCTCAGTTCTATCCTCAATAAGCACAGTGTTGAAGGAAAGAGTCAACTTTTAGGGGTTGTTCTTCCACCACCTTGCACACATATACATACACATGCATACGCAAATGCACACGCACACAGGCGTGCTCTCACATGCACACACACATACCCAAATAAATAAATGCAATTAAGAAATTAAAAATATATTCTCACATGCCTTACACAGATATTTCAGGAAGCACGAAACAGCACGTTCTGCAGCATCCCGTCTGATCAGGTTGGAACTGAAAGGTTCCTGTTGGGCTGTGTTTGAAGGGATGCTGGAGTAGACAGACCCATGATTGTTTCCGTCACATAAAAGCACAGCACATACCATTGCATACAATGCATGTAATCTGATACTGTTACTTGTTTCTGTATTCATCACTCTGTACGTGGGCATCTGCATGCCGTGGTACACATATGGGTACCAGAGGATGGCTTGCAAAAGTCAGTTCTCTCCTTCCATCATGTAGATGCTAGGATAGGACTCAGGTTGTCAGACTTGATACCACTGATCTCTCCTGTCTTATTACTATGTTGGAGTATATGCTTTTAAAATTAGGTATTATGAAGTATATTGTCCAGACTGGGCAGCAGCTTCATATATTTCCTGTTTACCATGTCTCTTCATTTTCTCATATACACAGACACCCTGCATAGGCACACATGTGTGTGCCTACACAAGTGCACACATTCCTATATCCTGTGTATGAAGTAGGCTATATGATGTAGGTTTGTTCCTTCTCTGATTTTTACACGATAATATGAGGTGGACCTTTGGGCTTAAACCAGCCTCAGTTTTTGGCTGTAGTTCCTCAGATTCTCCACTCCTCCTGAAGAGCCTAGAACATTTATTTCCTCATATTACTTTCTCAAATGTCTGTTGGGCTCAACTAATTTCTCTACTGTGGGTCTCTGATTAGAATAATTATCCAGATGGGGCTCTAGGTCCTCCTTCAAGCTCTGGTAATCAGCAGGACTCATGTCCCCTTTGGCTTCTCACATGGCCCCTCCATCTCCAGAGAAGCAAGAATACTCCTGCTTCTCCTGTTGAGAATCTCTCCGACTTCTGCTCCTGCCGGCTCTTGTATGCCGATAACTGGGCAACTCGGTATGATCTCAGGTGTCCGAAATACCCACCTAAGGAAACCAAGATGCTGTCACTAATTCCTGGTGAAATAATTTGTAACTTAAGCACATCTTTGGAGTTTCTCCTGTCACAACTTTGGGAGGTTAGGGAAGGGCATCTTCAGGATTCGTCTTAGAAATTCTGCTAGGTACACACATAGAAGCTCAAGCACAGAAGTGAATGCCTAGCCTTATAGAGCCTGCACAGGCAGAAGAGGCCCTCAGCTACAGGGTCTCTGAACTAGTACTAGTGCAGTGTTAACAGGCCTCACACAGTTAGCCCNAAAAATTTGGTATATTTACACAATGGAGTACTACTCAGCTATTAAAAACAATAAATATATGAAATTCCTAGGCAAATGGATGGATCTGGAGGCCGTCATCCTGAGTGAAGTAACCCAATCACAAAAGAACTCACATAACATGTACTCACTGATATGTGGATATTAGCCCAGAAACCTAGACTACCCAAGATACAATTTAGTAAACACATGAAACTCAAGAAGAAGGAAGATCAAAATGTGGACATGTCACCCCTTCCTAGAATTAAGCACAAAGCACACATTGAAGGAGTTACAGAGATCATGTGTGAAGCTGAATCCAAAGGATGGACCCAATGACTGCAGCTGCCAAGGATCCATCCCACAATCAGCCACCAATCATAGACACTATAGCATATGCCAGCAAGATAGTGCTGAAAGGGCCCGGATATAGCTGTCTTGTGGGAGACTATACCAATGCCTGGCAAACATGGAGGTGGAAGCACACAGTCAGATATTAGATGGAACACAGGGTTCCCAAAGAAGGAGCTAGAGAAAGGACCCAAGGAGCTGAAGGGGTCTTCAACCCTATAGGCGGAAGAATAACATGAACTAACTAGTACCCCCTGAGCTCAAGTCTCTAGCTGCATATATAGAAGAAGATGGCCTAGTTGGCCATCATTGGAAAGAGAGGCCCCTTGGTCATGCAGACTTTATATGCCCCAGTACAGGGGAACACCAGGGCCAAGAAGTGGGAGCGGGAGGGTAGGGGAGCAGGGCCGGGAAAGGGGAGGGTATAGGAAACTTTCTGGATAACACTTGAAATGTAAATGAAGAAGTTATCTAATAAATATTGGAGAAAAAAAAAGACTAAGGCCTTCCCTGTGGAGAAATTAGGCAGCTCTCTTGAGACTGATCCTTCCTTGTTCATACTGGTTTATCTGATGGTGGTTGTAAACCAGGTGGGGTGAACCAGGGACTAAATACCTTTTGCAGGAAGGAAGGAAGACCTAGGAAGGGAAGCTCATTGGCTGAAGAACCAGGCTTATCTAGATACTCATTAGCATGGAGAACTCCAATTATTTATGCTACATGACTGATTACCATGGTCCTCAACGAGTGTTGTGGTTATGTGTTTCACAGCAGATAGAGGCAGGGAAGGAACAGCTCCTGCCCTTCTCAATTCTGAGATTCCCGGGGTTTGAGCTCATTCAACCTTAGCATTTCTTATTCCTGCCTGATAACAAGGTTCCCTTGCCCTGCATACAGTGGCTTTTCCCCTGCCTCTCACGGGACTCCCCCGACACCACCCCAAATTGTATGTAGTGTAGAATTGGCAAAGAGATAATAATGCTTTTGTAATTTGTTGTTTGTTGTTGTTGTTGTAGCTTGTCTGGCCACAATTTACATTCCTCTCCCCTCATATTTCCATCCTGATTGGCAGAAAGCCCTCAAAGATGTCTGAACAACACAGTGGATATAACTTGATGATAAACGGAATATGGTTCCAGTAGGGTAGGAGAAAGGGGGAGGGAAGTCTGACCATCTGTGTTCTATCCTGGGACCCGTGTGATGGAAAGAGAGAACTGACTTTTGCAAGCTATCTTTTGACACTCACATATGTGCCATGATGGGTGCATGCTTCCCTTCCCCCCACCCCCACCAGGTAAATAAATACACGTCTGGAAAGATAAGAAAATGATGTTTATAGGAAACATACACTGGGTCTTCCCATTCTTGGAGGAAAACTTTTCATCAGAATCTATTCAAGGTGGCTCAGAAGTTAGGGATGCTTGTCATCAAGCCTGGTAACTTCAGTTCTATCTTCAATAAGCACAGTGTCAAAGGAAAGAGTCAACTTTTAGGGGTTGTTCTTCCACCACCTTGAAGACATACACATATACATACACATGCATATGCAAATGCACACGCACACAGGCATGCTCTCGCATGCACACACACATACCCAAAGAAATAAATGTAATTAAGAAATTAAAAATATATACTCACACGCCTTACACAGATATTTCAGGAAGCACGAGACAGCATGTTCTGCAGCACCCTGTCTGATCAGGTTGGAACTGAAAGGTTCCTGTTGGGCTGTGTTTGAAGGGATGCTGGAGTAGACAGACCCATGATTGCATACAATGCGTGAAACCTGATACTGTTACTTGTTTTTGTATTCATCACTCTGTACGTGGGTATCTGCATGCCGTGGTACACATATGGGTACCAGAGGATGGCTTGCAAAAAGTCAGTTCTCTCCTTCCATCATGTAGATGCTAGGATAGGACTCAGGTTGTCAGACTTGATACCACTGATCTCTCCTGCTTTATCGCTATGTTGGAATATATGCTTTTAAAATTAGTTATTATGAAGTATATTGTCTAGACTGGGCAGCAGCTTCATATATTTCCTGTTTACCATGTCTCTTCATTTTCTCATCTACACGAACACCCTGCATAGGCACACATGTGTGTGCGCACACAAGTGCACACATACCTATATCCTGTGTATGTAGTAGGCTATATGATGTAGGTTTGTTCCTTCTCTGATGTTTACATGACAATATGAGGTGGACCTTTGGGCTTAAACCAGCCTCAGTTTTTGGCTGTAGTTCCTCAGATTCTCCACTCCTCCTGAAGAGCCTAGAACATATATTTCCTCATATTACTTTCTTAAATATCTGTTGGGCTCAACTAATTTCTATACTGTGGGTCTCTGATTAGAATAATTATCCAGATGGGGCTCTGGGTCCTCCTTCAAGCTCTGGTAATCAGCAGGACTCATGTCCCCTTTGGCTTCTCACATGGCCCCTCCATCTCCAGAGAAGCAAGAATACACCTGCTTCCCCTGTTGAGAATCTCTCCGACTTCTGCTTCTGCTCTCTGCTCCTGCCGGCTCTTGTATGCCGATAACTGGGCAACTCGGTATGATCTCAGGTGTCCGAAATACTCACCTAAGGAAACCAAGATGCTGTCACTAATTCCTGGTGAAATAATTTGTAACTTAAGCACATCTTTGGAGTTTTAGGACAGTGTTGAAACCCTCCAATCCCTTCCCGTAGAAGTCCTAAGCAGAATCTTTAAGACGATCCATGTGTGTATCTTCGAGTTCGTGTCTTCACTTACGGATCGGAATATCTCGGACGTGTCCGTCTTCTCCGGGAGTCGATGTCCCAGAGACTTGATCATGATCACGTCACAATTGTCCGGAGTGTGTCAATCGGGCCATCCCATCCACCTCTTCCCTATTTCCCTATAACTAACGGTCTCTGACTGCTCATATATCTGAGGACCCAGCCTTATTTGTGTTAGTTAATACACAGCCTGTTAATACAGCCCTTAGCTAGCCATTAAACTTTAAATCATCACTTCTTGGGAGGTTTCCTTTATCTCAAAGAGTGGGATGCAAACTGGTCCCGCTCAATTTCTCAAGCCAGGTCTTTCAGGCTGTGGGAAGCTGCCTTTCCCTTACTAAGGATGCACATCCCCTGTGCTGATCAACTGAGGTTCTGAGGTCCCAAGATACAAGGGAACATAACAGGTAGCTGATAGGGCAGGTTAGGGAAGGCTTTCTGAAGCCAGAGTTCCTGGGTACCAACCCGGACTTCTCTCTTGGTCACTTTGTCTTTTTGTTCAAACTTAGATTCAATATCTGTGAAATGAGCCCCTAAGGTCATTGTGACATAAAATGAGAAAATGTGTATGAAGGGCTCACTACAGAGCATGTCACTTAAGATGTATACATTAGACATCAATGAAAATGCCCTAACCCATTCCCGGGAAGAGCAGTGGTGCTGAATGCCAGAAACCCAGAGGCTTTGGCTAAGCCGAATGTGCCACACCCACTCCTGAAATCAAGAATGGGACTGGGAATGGGGGCAGGGGTACTGGAGAGGTGACTCAGCAGTTAAGAGGATGTACTACTGCCCTTGCAGAGCACCAGAGGTTAGTCCCTAGCACCCAGATCAAGGTGCTGACAACTGCCAGTAACTTGGGTTCCTATGGGTTCCTGATGCCTCTGGCCCCTGGGCCTCGGTACATGTTGCATGCACACACCCGCACACAGATACACAGATACACATAATTAAATGTAAATTAAGTCTTTAAACAAATGACCCAGAGGATGTATGAGAGCACGGAGTGGTTTCTGTGGGCAGTGATTGCCATCTTACATCCTCTACCGGACATGGCACTCAGAGAGAAAGATGCTGGGTCAGCGGGCAGAGGCAGGAACACCTGCCTGGCTTTGGAGATTAATTGAAAAATCATTCATGGCTGTCATGAGACTCACCGTGTATCATAATGGGGGTAAATCCATCTGTGGATTATTATGAAATAACAACAAAATCTAATATCTCACGTTTTAAGTCATTTCAGGTGTTTTATTACAAGCCTGCTCCCTTGGAAATGGTTTACCCCGATAGAAAGTCGGAGGGCAATTGACAAAGCTGTATTGCTGCTCAAATATTTATTGTATCAGCAGGTCCTTCCAGCTTTAGTTTGGGCTAAGCTCTAGGGGAGAAGCCAGCAGATGGAGCCTAGAGGCAAAGTATGCTCACATGCTGCCTTTTGGGAAGGATCTTGCAGAATGCCTGAAGGGGACAGGCCCTGGATCGGGAAACTTGCACCACAGGACCTAAATAAAGACTGCCACACCTGTGTGTCTGTGAAGAGAGAGGACAATGGCTGTCTACCAGACCCTTCTGTCTGATACTCTGCAGCTGGGAATGAGGAGGAACTGTGGAGCCTGCCTCTCTGTGGGTTAGTCTCATCCTCGTAGCCTTTTTTTTTTTAAATTCTTATTTTACATAGTTTTGGAGAAGAATAGTATTGGAGAAGAAGGCAGGGTAAATAGAGACAGAAACAGTAGTACCAGTGAGATCAGATGACCCCACAGAAATCAACCAAGGCTCAGAATTAGGCAAACATGGGCTTTGAAACATTGACTTGCCATTTCTTAGCTGGGTGGTTGTAGCCAGAGGGCTCTGTTATTTTGGTAGTCAGTATTCTCTTTTGTAGAGTTGTGATGATATTTTGGGGGTGCATTTGGGGCAGTATGTGTCCTACCTAGACAGGTAAGTGATGATGACCGTGTCTGTGTCCCTGACCATTGCTGACTCTCATGCCGTACTTTTCTCTATCACCGCCCCTTTGCCACAGTCCATGCTAACCTCCGATTACTCTATAATAAACTCCATTCATCTTCTGTGATAAAAACAAAACAAAACAACAACAAAAAACCCAAAAAGCCAAGCAACCACCACCACCAACAACAAAAACACAACACTAGAGAGATGACAGTTCAGCTGGAACAGTGCTTGCTCTGCAAGAATGAGAAGCTGAGATCTCAGTCAACAGAGCCCATGNCTCTAGCTCCTACCTTGGGAGTCCTGTGTTCCAACTAATAGCTGACTGTGAGCATCCACTTCTGTGTTTACCAGGCACTGGTATAGCCTCCCACAAGACAGCTATATCGGGTCCCTTTCAGCATTATCTTGCTGGCATATGCTATAGTGTTTATTTTGGTGGCTGATTATGGGAGGGATCCCTGGCAGCCGCCGTCACTTGATAGCTCAGTTAGCAAATGTAACAGATTGTAAAACCTTAGATGAAGTCTCATGTAGACCCCGTCTTTGTTCTATTATAAAAGATTCCTAAGAGACTGAACTGAGTAATCACTAGAACCACTGAGGAACAATGACCAAGTCTGTACCATCCAAGGAAGGGCGCAGTTAGGTGTCCATTGGGAAGACAGCAAGCCATTCCGTTTACCTGAATCGACCAGGAAATTCAGGCAAAACCTTCAGTATTCTACCTAGGTGGTAAAGGTAATTGAAGTTGCATACACAAGTCAGAGGGAAATAGATGCTTCTTTGGGGACAAAATTTAAGGAGTGCCTTAAAGATAACCTAGGCTGTGTAGCTCCAGGCACAGGGTCAAACGTGATACCATGAGGGACAGATTGAGTGTGAAGAACTCTCTGTTCCAGAGGTGGAAATCTGGGGGTCGAACCCAGGCTTCCCCATCCTATTTACCTCTTACTCCCCAGAGCTCCATCCCGAGCGTGGCATGGAACTGAGGACCCCAGAGGCTATGTGAGACACAGCTCCGAGCTCTCCACCAGGCAGATTGTAGTTTTCCAAGAGACAAAGCTGTGGCTGAGCTCCAACTGCTTTATCTCCTTATCCTATTCACACTGACACTGGGATTTGCAAGCCGGGGGACAAAGGTCCTTTTCACTGCTTTGAAAAATCAGAATAATTATAGTAAGAGCCCTGTGTGCAAAAGCAAAGAATGATGTGGGCAGCAGAGGTGCCAAAAAAGAAGTTATTTCAAGGCTATTGGGTAGCTCCTGAGATCAAAGGAAGAATTTAAAATCAATACCTAGGGCAGGGCCGAGGCTCCGGTGGCAAGGGCAATTGGCCATCTCCTTAGGACACTGATGTAAGTATGGCTGCCTTCCACCTCCACTCCCATGGTGTATTATTTTCCCCCCTTCCGAGAGTGGTCCCGAGAGTCGAGTCGAGTGCGGAAGGGGAGCGTACGCTTCGCTCTGATCGACAGGATCAAGGGGATTGATGACTTTGGGAAAGCAGCGTTGGTACATTGTAGCTTAAAGGACACTAGACATATTCTGGGCAGGCCCAGCCTTTCTCTGAAGTAACCTCACACTGGCAGGTGATGATTTTACTCGGAGTAAAGCTTTCCCAGTCAATCAGCTTCTAATGAGGACTGAGGTGCAAGGCAGCTAATTATCCTGGGGACTCGCTGCCTCTGGAGCTCCGAATGGCAGGTTGTCTTGGCCGATATAATCTTATCAAAAAGGAAAAAGACAATGTAAAAAGGAGAAGAATGAAGAAAAGAATACATTAGAAACACAAGAAGGAGCAGGGGAAAGAATAAAGCAAACCTGGTTACAGCCACCTCTGCCCGAGGAGTCCAGGGTGGTAGTACAACACCCATCTTTACCTCTAGTGCCTGTTACCCCACTTTCTAGTCTACTTTCCCCATGGCATGCGGAGGCTGAGAGAATATGACAATGGTGTCTGTCCCCAGAAAGAAAGCATTTCTTCTAGATCAGCACTATTCAATAGTCATATGCTATGCACACGACTCTCCAAAGCATGAAAGGACAGCCCGGTGGGTAAAGATACTTGCTGTTGAGACTGATGACCCAAGTTAAATCCCCAAGACCCACACATACACAGACACACACAGATACACATAAACATAAATGAATAATGTAATAAAAACTTAGAATACCCTAGAAAGTTGCACTAAAAAAATAAAAAGTGACAGATGCAATTAATTCTGATATTGTGTATTTCGCTTGGACACATCCAAAATATTAGTAGCTCAGTGTATAATCCATGTGAAATTACAATTGAAATATTTCACATGCAATCTTTGTTATTCTGGAAGTATCTTTTTATTTGTAGCATAGTACCAGGTGGATTGTGTGCCTTTAATATGTCCATGTTACTTTCCTAAGCCTTAGTCCTCCTGATGAAAGATGATATAGGAATGGGGTTGCTGCAGGTGTTGTTAGTTAGGATTAGTTCATGAAGGGGTGGGGCACTGTGAGTCTGTAGTCCTGTGGGGCAGGTGTCCTTAGGAAGAGGGAAGTCTGGATCTAGAGATGGGTCCAGGAGCAAGCATTCTGTTAAGATCAGAAGATACGATCCTGTAAAATGAATTACTTTTAATGTAAGCATAAACAGTGAATTAATTCAGTGGCTGTATTTCTTTACCTTTACCACTCCCTGATAACCACATGGAGAAACCAAACCTGAACCTCAATTCTGGACAGGTAAGAGATCTATAATAACCCCTATGCTAATCTGGCTACCTTCCAGCTCCATCCCATGATATGTGCATATTACTATTGATCTGGCTGTTTAGATTTCAGATGGTTTTTATTCATGGACCTTCTCCTCCTTGTTCTGATCTGAATTAATCTCTCTCTCTCTCTCTCTCTCTCTCTCTCCTCCCCCTGGCTAGTTGAAGCCCTACCCTAATTCTCTCTTTTGTCCAGCCATTGGGTGATCAACATTTATTGACAAGGCAGAGAACAAATGTAAGATTGTTTACACAAACTTGAGACAGGAGTTTCTTGATATGAGCATTACAATGTCTTTTCCTCACTGAAACTAGATATGAAGGCAGAGAAATCAGCATTTCAATAACACAAGGTTAACCTTTACACAGTGCACAAAAACATTATGCCTACATTATCCAAATGGAGGGATGGGCGGGATCATTCCCAGGTCTCCAAAATGAATACAACTGTGTGTCAAGCCAGAAAGCTTAGCTCTCCCATGCCCAGAGCAGGAAGACAGTGGATTTCTGAGGTATAAGCAGCTCAGTGAGTCATTCTTTGTTAGATCAGCCTGTTCTAGTTTCATTTCTGCTGCTCTGCCTAAAAACACAGAAGACAGGAAAAGGGTTTATTTGGCTTTCAGTATCGAGTTATAGTCCATCATTTTAGGGAAGTTGAAGGAATAGGATCTTAAGCAGCTACTACTATTATGTCCAAAGTGAAGAGCAAAACAGAATAATACACACATCCTTGCTTGCACTTGCTAGCTGCTACACCCCTACATAGTTCAGGACCAAGCTTAGGGACCAGTGTCACCCATAGTGGGCTAAATCTGCCTACATCAAAGAATAAGGCAACCCCCCTAGACGTGCCCACAGGCCAATTTGATTTAAATGATTCCTCATTAAGATTCTCTTCCCAGGGAGAAGTGATGGGGTGAAGACCTCATGGAGGGGGACCAGGAAGGGGGCAACATTTGAAATGTAAATAAATAAAATAATTTAATTTAAAAAAACCCAACACCTAACTTAAACCCTATTTCATAAGAGCACTGACTGCTCTTCCAGAGGACCCCCATTCAATTTCCATCACCCATGTGGCAGCTCAAAACTGTAACTCCAGTTCCAGGGGATCTGATAACCTCACACCAATGCACATAAAACAAGAATTAAATAAATATGTTATATATTAAAACACACACACACACACACACACACACACACACACACACATGCAAAGAAGCATACAACCTTAGCAACCCACCACAGCCTGTCTTACTGTGGATCAACAGTGCTTCCACAGCCGCGTGTGCCTGGCAGCTACTGTTGGACCACAGACCTCTGAGATTATGACAGTTTGGCTTTTCATTGGAAATACCCAGCTTTTCTCATACACTGCTCATTGCAGCTTATATGAAGTACGGATTGGGTGACGGAGTTTGAGCTTCCTATCAGCTGATGCCAAAGCAAAGGCAAACACACTTCACTTCCATTGCAAGTTTACTGAGCCGAGAAGCTGTGTTTTTCTGATTCACAGTTGCCATTTTTTTTTCTAGTTTGTTTTATGATTAGCCTATTCCCCTCCCCCACCTCCTCACCTTCAAGCTTGGTTACTTAAGAGATAAGAGAGGGGACCCATACAGGAATGAAGAGCACCCAGGTTGATGAGAGTAAGTTGTCAGAGGTTTGCAGGCTGGATGTTGCAAAACTGGGTGTGAAATTTTGTTTCCTCCTGCTCCTGGTTACTTTGTATCAGAACCATTGCATCAGGCCAATGTCCTCACTCCCTCCTTCCTCTCCTCCCTCCCTTGGAGTGTTACCTGCTACTCCCTGATTCTCCAGGGGAGGATAGGGGAAGTAAAGAGGAAGTTGCTCTGCTCTGAGATGGGGATAGGAGGAAGCTGTCTTCACTTCTTCCCATTCAGAACAACGTCAGTCTGATCTTTCAGAGGCACTTGCTTATTTATCTACACGTTTTGCAGTCTAAGGACTAATCGCTTGACAGTGTGCACATTTTAACGCTTCATTCTCTTGGTTACTCAGGACACCATCTGTGGAGCACAGGGGAAGCTAGAGAGCAACTCCATTTTTTTTTTTAATTAGATTCACTTGGCTCTATGAATGATGCCCCCTCCTAGTTCTCAGGGCAGTGTGGATCATCTGTAAACTTTTAAAAGCACCATATTTCTTCATATGACATCGTATATGGTTAATAGAGATAATTTAAGGTTGTAAAATAGGTCGGCAGCACAAACATCAATAAATAATCACTGGCGACGATAGGCTTTAGAGATAACAAGTCAAATGTAGCTGTTTCCTTCTGGTGGCACGTGTGTATGACGCATGTGCAAGTTTGCATGTATCAGTACATGTACGCATTTGCCACTGTGTGGCTATGGGGACCGGGGGCAAGCTCAGGGGACCAGTCTTCGTGGTCCACCTTGTTAGCGACAGTCTCTCTTGTTCAGTGTTGTTTATGTCCGGTGAGCTGGCCTCAGGCTTCTGGGAATTATTCTGATTCTGCATCTCATCTTGCTATAGGGACATTGGGATAATGGATGCTCGGCTCTATGTGGGTTGTGGAGATTCAAACTCACGTTCTCACATTAATGTGACAAGCGTATTACCCATTGAGCTGTCTCCCCAGCCCACAGTGCATTCTCTAAAAATATAGACACCACCCACATTGCACCATTTCAACAAAAACAAGCACAATGCTGTACAGTTTATTGGATACACTTACAATTTACCCCTTGCTCGACTGCTTCCCATTTGTGGACTTAGTTTCTAGTCATTCTCTCTGGTACCAGGTGCTCTTCATGATTCAAATCCTTTATCACTGTCCCCATATGATGATCGAAGCTGGCCAGGTCTCTACTGTCCATGGGGAAATGTTGCTTGCACTGCCTCTTGGGCTAAATGCAACTCTAACGCAGGCCTAGCAAAGATGGAAACTGGAGACCACAGGATGAATGAACTGGCTGCTTTGAGAATCCCTAGAACTATTTTAATAGGTTAATTTTACAAATCTAGAAAAAGTCCTTTTTGGCCAACAGATGTCAGTGTGATCTCAGCCCAGTACTTAAGGGATAGACAAGGGTATTTGGAATCGACAAGATGTGTGTACTCTACAGCCCCTGAGGCTCGAGTGTCCCTGTATAGCTATGGATATGGTCCCAAAAAATCTATAGATAATGCCATCATGTTACAGTTTCAAAAGGTTGCACACTGTGGTAGTAGCTGTCATCTAGACAGCCCATGTCTGGTCTTTCTCACTGCACAACACTCACCCCTCCATAGTAGCAAAGGAGTCCAAGCAAAGAACGTGCTTAGATTTCCCTCGATTGAGGAAACAAAGCCCATGTGCACCATGGGAAAGCAGTTAGCTGTCTAGGAAAATGATTGGGCAGGCCACAGTACGCGACCACATTTGTCCTTATGGCTTGACACTCCTGCTCACCAGACACAAGTAGTTAGAACACTTTGTGCATGTATAATTGAGGGAGAGGCCCCAAGTTCCCACCTTCCAAGAAGGAGAGAGCAGTTCATTATATTTTCACACTAATGAGACACAGAATACATTTCTCTCATTGCTTTTTTTTTCCTAGATACATTTGTTCACTTACGGCAGACAGTCCTGATGCCATGTTGTGCTGATGAGTATAATAGAGAAGAGGAGGGGATGTGGGGGGGGGGGGAGAAGGCTTGCAGCCTGTGAGAATATGAAAAATGGCATCTCTGTTTTCTACCTTAACTTAAAAATGAAAATGTACTTTCCGCAAATATAGAAGATGACAGGAATGTGTGCATAAGTAATTATAAGAATTTGGCTCTCCATTTGTCTAGGGAAATCAGCTGTTTCAAAGAAGGCAGAAAGAATTACTTTCCCTTTGAACTGTTCTCCTGTTGGTCCCCTTCTCCTTGCTGGCAGTGGGCTTTGCCAATTTCCTTTTTCTCAGAAACTTCGCACTCAAGTCTGAATCCTCTTCACAGGGTTCCTGTGGAGGATGTGACTGTTCTTTCCCAGAGTAAAAGAATAGCTAACTCTGCCACCGTCCCGCATCTCACCATTTACACACCACGTGACTCTGGACCACCACCCAGGCTGGATCTCTTCCCTGCAGGATAGAAATGACGGCATCTACCTCACTCTGTGTGTGTGTGTGTGTGTGTGTGTGTGTGTGTGTGTGTGTGTGTGTGGTGTGGTGGCAGGGGGTTTGTGAAGCATGTGATGGAGTTTGTCTGAGAAAGTGTCTGGCTTGTGACAGCACTTCTGTAAATGATATTGTCGCCCTCTTCTCAGGGAGGAATAAAAATTGTAGTAATATTAACGGTAATGTTTCCTATCATTTATTTATGATATAATATATGCTAGAGATCTAATCTGCCTGATCTTCTTTAAGCTTAAGGATAATAGACAAATGAGGTCTGTGTCGCATACTGGTTTCCAAAGTAATAAGTAAGACTCCATTATCTTAACTGTGACTTCCAGAGCCACAATCGGAAGCTAGATAGATCTAACTTTCTAGTGCATTAATTCAAGTACAACACCACACTGCTTCTTCTTGGACAGCAGTCTTATCATAATGCTACAAAGAAGTGATTTGGGGGGTGTTCTGTAACTTGGGGGGTTGTCTTAGTGACCTTTCTGTTGCCATGATAAAATACTCTGCCCAAAACAGCTTAAGGGAGAAAAAGTGGATATATTTCAGTTTACACTTCTGTGGGATACAATCCATCACATTGGGAAAGGGTTGGCATCAGGCAGGAGCAGGAGGCTGGTTGGTCATGTTCCATCTATACCTAAGAAGCAGAGAGTGAGCAGGAAGTGGAGCCAAGCTATGAAGTTTCAAGGTCCTCTCTCAGTGACCCACGTCTTACAGCAGGGGTCCACAAGATAACCACTCTACAGTGTTCCAAAGCAATGCCACAAGCTGGGGACCAAGTGTTCAGACACCCAAACCTGTGAGTGATATTTCATACTCAAGCCACAACTAGAGTAAAGTATATATGCATATTAGGCTCCCAGAAACACTTCTCTCTCCTTGTGAGGAGAGACTGCCTAATTCTTTGATACTGTACTCTGCAGCAGGTAGACTCCAAGTAATGACCACAGCCATTTCCATTAGTGATTGCCCCCTTTTAGATGACAGAATCCTGGAGAGTCATCTCCCTAGGCATCCTCTGTGTTTCACCTGACCTCTCGATCCCTTGTCATACAAACTCAGATACCCAAGGAATATTGGCAAATGCTCCCCTAGAAGCAGCTACTTCCGCGTGATAGAGAAGGTTGGTAAACTTACCCTGGGAAATAGGCCTTCTCCATGATGTAAGCACATGCAACTTTCTCTCTGTGTCTCTTTTTCTTTCTGTTTGTTGGTCTGTCTTCCTGCCTGTCTGTCTTTCTGTCTGTCTGTCTGTCTCTGTCTTCCCCATCTTAGCTCACTCCTCTTCACAGTAGTATCCCCTTACATGAAATGTGTAAACCTTTTCTTGAAATTTGTTATGTCCTTCTTGGACCAGTTGTGAAAGGAGCTGGGGATTTAGGCCAAGACAAGATGCATGAGGAGAAAAGGTTGCAGTCTCTAATTAAAAGGGCAAACATTAAAGTCACACATATCCCAGGTAATTATGTACCTGAGGTACGTGTGAAATATGTTCACGTAAGTAGTGTGCTATTCTAGTAAGAGGGAGAAACAAAAAGTCCTGGAGCGTGAGTTGAAGTGAAAGATACATTAGCTTCATCCTTTGGGGTAGCCTCAGGAACCATACACATGGCAGCTTATCATGAACCAAACTGAGAATCCTACATAGACTCATTTCTGTGGATGGAGAGCTTATCCTGGGCAGAACTGCCAGAAGAGACAGGAGATTTCAGAGGCATTTGTGAACTAAGAGAAGACTACAGACTGGTGGCTATGGGGCTGGTAGAGACCAGGAAGATGCTCTGTGAAGCCCTGCTGTTTCTGGGCACCTTCCCATCTGCCTTATAAGATGGGTTGGGTTGTTTGTTTGTTTGGTTGGTTGGTTTTTTTTTCTGAGACAGGGTTTCTCTGTATAGTCCTGGCTGTCCTGGAACTCACTTTAGTAGAACAGACTGACCTCCAACTCAGAAATCTGCCTATCTCTGCCTCCCAAGTGCTAGGATTTAAGGTGTGTACACCACCTCGACCTGGCCTGTTTGTTTGTTTTTTGTTTTTTGTTTTTTTTTTGTTTGTTTTTAAATGGGAAGTGGAGATTTACAAAAAAAAATTAGACTAGGGTTTTATTTCATGGGTTCATATATCTACCCTTCGCTAGACTATACAGTAGTTAAAACAATCACATTGTTTTGCTTTAACTCAAAAAATTTTCCACTGTATATCATCATTGCTCATGACTGTTGACCCAAGGAAGACTTCAGACAAATTATACCTTGAGCACATGCTCCCCCCGCCCCCAACTCCCTGCTTTCCCCTTTCTTCCCATCAATCCCATTTGTTTTTTTGTTTGTTTCAAGATAGGAGGTGAGTTTTTAGGATACTCATTGGCCATGTAGCAGTATTGTGCTAGGGAGAGAGGCAGCCATTAGAGGGTAGAGCCTGTGCTCATTGGCTGCATTCAAAAGCCTTCCACGTAGAGTAGAGCAAGAACAAGGCTTTGATGTGCTTTTACCCCCTGGACCTGCTCACCCAGCTGAAGTTGGTTTAAGAGAGAAGATTCGGTCTGCCTGGCACTCACTGGTGATTTTACTGATCACCCCACCCCACCCACCTCCATGCCAGAAAATAGCTCTTCGATGAATGGAAACATTTCTTTGATGGTTGATTTTATACTGCGAAGCTTCTGGGAGATATGTGTGTGTATTCCTTGAACTGAACTAAACGATTCCTTTCAGTGTCCTTTCTGTTATTACAAAAAAAAAAAAAAAAGGAAAGAAATAGCAACAACCCCCCTTGGGCAGCATTTCGGATGCAGAGAAAATTCACAGGGGCAATGAAGACTGTGGGGTTTTACAGTCTGAGGGGTGCTTTCACTCTCACCTTCCTAAGCTACTAACTCAGAATTTTTACTAGGACTTGAATGTTCCTCTGGAAGGTACTTAGTCAAGCTTGTTCCATCCGTCCCTGCTTTAAGTCTTGTATCCAGCAAAGCCCTGGAATCCTCTGCTCTGTCCAGGATGCAGGCTAACATGTCCTATTTGCTTTCTATTCTCAGAAAAGACAAAGATTTAATACACGGAATTAAAATAAAATCTAGCAGACACATGCATTGTCTGGGATGTCTGCCCCTTGTAGCAATCTGGCTTCCTCCTTGTTCATTTTAAGCTTTCCCAATGTCTTACACCTGGATTCTTGAGGTGACATTTTGCTGTATAAATGTAAGATAAGACCCTTACACTCACTTTGCATCTGGGAAGGAGTTGTTACTGCAGCCTTTGCAGCTCAGGAGGGGGTAGTAGGATAAGGATTCATCTTTGCATGATTTCTTCCCAAAGCCCATTGTAAAAATAAAAAAAAAATGCTCCTGATAATTTCAAGCTCATATTAAATTTTCTGCCATTCACAGAAAGGACAATTTGGGCAAATAAGTGCTCATTAAAATTTATTTAGAGGGAATATTTTCCATTAGGGTGTTTCATTATTTAAGAAGAAAATAGAAGCCTATGCAAGTGCTGTATAATGCTCTCACCAACATGACATTTCAGATAAATTACATTTAGATAAAGATAAACGTGTTTGGGTTTGGGAGACCAATTGATTCTAGTGGGTACCGTAGTTGCATAATTATAAGGCAGGTTGAAAAAACTTGTTAAAAACAAGGATGAGCCCCAAGCGATCCACCAGCCAGACTAGAGGAAAATTATCTCGGGTTGCTCTAACTGCTTTTCTTTTTGCTTTACTGTTGTTTGGAGCTCCATACTGTGGAATGGGTCTGGTTGTATGGGGATGGAACTATTGGTGGTGAAGGTGGTGGTGGTGGTTGTGGTGGCAGTGGCAGTGGCAGAGGCAGCAGCAGCAGTGGTGGTAGCAGCAGTGGCGGTGGCGGCGGCCAGCAGTTGTAGTGGTAATGGTGGTGGTCAAATACAGAGTGACTGGTAACCTGAAGGATGCGAGTTCTGCCTCAAGGTTCCACATCCCACCATGCTTAAGACAATGGGAAGATGATTCGGCCACAAGTGTGCATCTGCGCAGCATCAGTACCCACACATTGCTCTGAGGGACCACATTTTCCACCCACATGTTCTCCTCGCAAACCGTTTCACACAGCAAGTTTGGAAGATGCTCATTTTCTATCTAATTTTCCCCCCTAGGTACCCTGGATACCTTTTTATCCGTCTCCGTCCTCTCTTCAAGTCTCTTCAGTGAAAAGAGAACCCATTGGCTTCCTATTCTCCCTCAAATATTATGTTGTTGGCATTTTGTCTAGGCTCCGCCCCCATGGTTTCCTGGCAACAGCCAGGTGGGCCTGACTCACTTCACTATAAAAGGGGCTGCGTGCCCCCTCTTCTCTCTCTTACTCTTGCTCTCTTCTCTTCTCCTTTTGCTCCTTACCCTCTTCCCCATTCCCCTCCTCCCCTCTCTCCATGTGCTCCTGGCCGACCTCTCTACTCCTCTCTCTCTCTCTCTCTCTCTCTCTCTCTCCCTCCCTCCCACCCTCCCTCCATTTCTCTGTCTCTACTCTCTCAGCTCCCCTCCCTACACCCTAAATAAACTCTATTCTATACTATACTATCATCGGGTGGCTGGTCCCTTAGGGAGGGAAAGGATGCCTCAGCATATGCCCTCAGAGGCACCCCTTCCCCCACACCATACTGAGCCTCACCAAACATATCTCTTCCTTCTCCATCTATATCTATATCTATATCTATATCTATATCTATATCTATATCTATGTCTATGTCTATGTCTATATCTATATCTATATCTATATCTATACCTATCTACCACACATATATATATATATATGATAGATAGATAGAACTATGTTGTAATATATATATATATATATATATATATATATATATATATATATATATATAGTGAGATATATCTCACAACATAGTTCTACACATAGCTTCATGGTTACACCCTCATGTTTTTCTTTCTCTCCCACAATCTTTTGGAAATCTAACATATTTCACGACTCTTCACACATTTTACCCCTTAGGAGGCATCTGGCTATTTCTACCTTGGTTCTCAGTGGCAAGTCTAGGTCCTTTCTTACTTCCCAGCCCTTGCAATATTATCTACAGAGCGAGCCTAGACATGAGCACAGCCCAGGCAGAGAGAATGCTGCAGCCTCATTCGTAGGCAGACACTGGTCAAAGGAGGCCCTATGTCCCAATATCATTATTGAAAAGACAGATGTGAGGATGACCTTATAAGGAAATGTTGAAGCTAATGTCGGGTAATGAGGGGCTGGTGAGGTGGCTCAGGATTAAGGCACATACTGCTCTTGCAGAGGACCTGGGTTTGGATCCCAGCAGCAAGAACACTTATTGCTCTTGCAGAGGAGACCAATTTGGCCACGTGGCCTGCAAAAAATCCATAACTCCGGTTCCAGAGGATTAGACACTCTAATCTGACCTCTGAGGGTACACACAGTGTACATTCATACACTTAGGCAAAACACAAAATAAACAAAGACATATTTTCTTCGATTCACTTTTTAAATATTGTTTACTTACTCACTTTGCACCCAGCTCAGTGTCTTGGTCCTTCAGTGTCTGGGTCCCTGTCAACCCCTCCCACAATCCTTCCCCCATCCTCCAGGCCCCTGGGTATCATGAGATAATGAGTTGATTTGACATAAATTCTGCAGGTTCTGTGTGCTCCAGACCATGATGCTTCCTGGTCCTTTTTCTCATTATGCTTTGAGGCTGTAGGTAGAATGAGGTTAACCGTCAATAACCAGACCAACACCATTAAACCCTTCAGTGTTTTCTTCACTCAATACGTTTAAGGGAATGTTCACTTCCCCAGTGTTCAACGGTGCATATGATCAACATTTATTTACATGTCTAAGTGGGTGACAGGCCAAGATTTGGAAGTTCTGAATGACAAGTGCTAAATCAGACTTCTATTTCACACGAAGAAGTACTTAAGGAAGAGTCCTGACAGATTTTTATCTTTATATCTCTCAGCATGTGGCGAGCACAGTCTTGACCTTCCCTGTTCATGGAGTGATGTCCACCATGCTTAAGATATGAAAGATTTGCTTACTCACCTGAAATGCAAAGTTTTTGATAAAGTAAAAAAAAAAAAAAAAGGTATTGTTTTCTCTCATTTTCTTTCAAAAATTAACCAACAGCTAGGTAAATTGAAGTTTACCAGGGCTAACACAAATAAGGCCTATCAATTAAAAGGGCTTTAGTTTTATGCAATTGGTTACCTTTTAAAGATCATTCTTCTATTTCTTTTTAATTTTTTTTTTTTTTTTTTAGTTTTAGGGATTAACCTTAGACCTCTATATATGTCATGGAAAGAACTCCAGTACAGCATTTTGATTTTAAAAAGGTTTATTTTTAAAATCTGTGTATATATAAGTATATGTATATACACACATGTATACGGGTGTGTATGGGTGTGTATGCATGTCTGTGTGGGTACCTGCAGACACAAGGAGAAAAGTGATCTCATGGAACTGGATTTACAGGAGGCTGGGTCATCTCTCCCCCCCCCCCCCTCAATGTGAGTGCTGGAAACCAAACTGGGCTCCTCTGCAAGAGCAAGGAGTGTTTTTGAGTAATGTCTTCCACCCATGCCCTTCCCTTTGAGAACATTATTTAATGTACTTACTTCTGTAGGTCTGTAGTTGCTGGTATCACCCATCTTTAATTCCCCCGAAGAGCAAACGGATGGCGATATTTACACACAAACTTTTCAGAAAAGTCATCAGAAGGAAAGAAAGAGGAATTAGAGTATCTAATTGTCCCAAGGCATCTCTGGGAAATCTGAAGCTCTAGGCTTATTGCCTCGGCTTGATCACTCCTGACCCCATGGCATGAGTGCCTCTTGCATGTATATACTGCCACTGTGATGGCGGATCTAGGTTGTCAACCTGACTATCTGGAATCAGCAGAAACAAAAGCTTTCTGGGCACTCCTCTGAGGGATAGTTTTGATTCAATTCTTTGAGGCAGGAAGGGCCCACCCTAAATGTGGACAGCACCGTCTGTTGGCTGCCCGGATAGAAGGACACACAGAGAGAACACTGCTTCTGCCCGCTTGCCTTAACGTTTACTGACATGTCCATCTAGCTACCCGTTTACTGCAGTTCTCCTTCACCGATATTAGAACCAACCTCGTTGGGATTTCCAAATAGAATGAAGACCACAAGCTCTCCAGGAATTCTCCCAGGGCTTCAAGGCTAGATTGAAACTGCGAAACATTGAACCCGTGGACTGAGCAATTACTGGATCACTGGAGCCAGTGATCGTTGGAATACCCGGACCACAGCTTGTAAGCTGATCTAATAAACCCCTATATATTCTTTCTATTAGCTTGGTTCTTTTTGAGAACCCTGAGCCATACGGCCACCTTGCTCTAAACCTGGCTTTGCTTTCTCATGTTCTTGCACAGAATTCAGTGAGGAAACAAGAGGGAACTCTCCAATTTTCCTGTAGATACTGAAGTGGCACATTCTCCTCATGATGCCTTGGGGCCTGAATTTTCTGGCTTATGTACTGGTATATGTTTAGTTTTAATTTAAAACCTAACGTTAAGACTCGGCACGGGCTCTGTCCTCACATGAGCTGCTCATTAAAGTCAAGCACTATTTGCTTTATTCCTGGGAAGCTGTTATGCTTAATTCTATGGCAGAATTTGACATTCATCCTTGGTAAGTTTTAGCATAGTTGCGCTCATTGTAAATGCAGACAGGGTAGGGAATGGGAAAGAAACAAGACAGGTAAGTGCGTGCTCTTATTTGTAACAAGTTTTATTCTCTTCAGTCTGAGGCTTTTTTTTTTTTTTTTGAAAATGTATCTTCTAATTTTTAAGTAGTTAGGAAAGCAAATGTAGAGGCTCAATGGTAGAGTGTGAGTTTAATGTGTGTGAAGTCCTGGCTTTCGGGTCTAGCCCCCTTCAACCCCTCTGGGGGGAAAAATATCAAAGAGAAGAAAAACCTACCTAACTAAAGGAAAATAGTGAACTGTTGTACACAGAGTGAAGGAGACTCTGGTAGGTGTGGTAAGCGTCACACCTTCAAATGGCCACTCTTTGGACTTGCCAATCACACAGCATCTAGGTTGATTATGGAACAGCACATTTCTTCACTAAGTACAAGAGTGATGAGAGAGGATTATTTGTTTTAAAGCATGATTACTGATCTTCAAAATGTATAAACTGCCGGATCATTTAGCTGAGACCTCGAAAAGTGAATGGCATATTGGTAATAACGTGTATCTGGCTAAAAATTGATATAAGGCATACTTAACATAAACTACTAGTGGGCTTCACTTGAAAGAAAATGATCTACTGGTATTTTTAAATATTATTCATGCAGAAGCCATTACTTTGTTTTTAGATTTTTTTTTTAAAGTTATAGGTATGTGTGTGTCTGTTGAAGTATAGTCATATAAATGCAGGTCCTTTCTAAGGCCAGAACAGTATGTAAGAACAGTATGAGCGCTTACCCTCTGAGCCATCTTTCCACTACTCTTTTAGGAGAAACAAGCTATAATAAAGTCTTATCTATAACAGCGCAAGTAGCTTAGCAAGGCTACCACGAGGAGCAAACAGCAAGAACAAATGTCTGGTGATAAAATAGCTGAAAGCAAAAGGCTGGCAAACACGGACTTTAGAGAGCTGGATAATATTTAACAATAGAACATTAAATACATGGAAATTTTCGCCGACAAATTATGACCTTAAAAAGTGGTATCAAGATCAAATGACTATTCTAAAAATAAAATAAAATACCCACAGTATTTGAAATATGATACTCAGAGGAAGGAATTGACTCCTGAATGGACACAATAAAAAAGATTGGTAAGTAAGAGCAGTTCAGAGTAAATATCAAAATGTCTGAAGAGTAGAGAATAATGAACAATGAGATGTGCAGCCTCCCACGTGAACAGAAAGACCTGAGAGAGGGATGTTTTTTAACTGTAGACTGGATACTTAGCAAAACCCAGAGAGCATGGGAAAACCCAGAAATCATACTTGAAAAAATTAAGAGCCAGGACTCCACATCCAATGGCAGATGTTGCTTTACTGATCAACTTCCTCAATGAGGTCTGGAGAGATGGCTCATTGGCTAAGGGCACTTGTTCTCTCAAAGGAACTGGGTTAGGTTTCTACCATCCACAGGACCACTCACAACTGTCTGGATCTCTAGTTCCAGGTGATATGGCACCCTCTTCTGGCCTCTGCAGGCATTGGGCACCCATGTGCACAGGTGTATATGCAGGCAAAATACCCACGCACATAAAAATAGATGTATAAAAACAAACCAAAATAAAGAGAATCCCAATGAACACTGACTCAAATAAATTCAAAAAATACCATGCCCAGGCACATTACATATAACTGATAAAGTCCAAAGACAAAGAGAGAGAGAGGGGAGGGGGAAGAAATGCCAGTTTGAAGAGAGCAAGAGTAAAACTGACAGGTAATTTTCTAAACAGTATAAAAACCAAGAAAGTGAATGGAATATTTATAGAACCCAAACTAAAAATATCTACAAATTTACAATGCTTTTTAACAAAATAATGGTCAAAAGTGAAAACCAAATAGAGACATTTCTTACTACAAAGTAATGAGGCTTTAGCACTGATATATTCATCCTCTCCATATGAAATACTAATGGGGGCTCCACTGGCTTAAAGGAAATTATTTCAGTTGGATGTGTCAGCCTGTGAAAAAGAATAAACGGCCCACGAATAAGAAGATAGAGAAAAAGAATCAAGATTTCTAACAACCAGAGGACAAAATTCACAGAGAAAATAACAGGAACAGCCTAAAACCATGAGGACAAATGGTTTTTAACTTTTGTTGTCCACAAGTGGAATTCAAGAGATGGAGGAGGCTTGGGCTTATCTCAGTGAGGACAAACACAACTCACAAAAGAAGAAGGGAGGCTGAGTGTATTATCACGTAAGTGAGGTTTGGTGGAAAGGAGCTGCCCTGAAACTGCCCTGAAAGGGAGGCTCATCAGGAAATCGGGGCGGGGGGGGGGACTGAAGGAGAGGGGTTTCAGGCCTCCAGGTCCTCTGCATTGCCATACCACAGGTCACACAGTAATGGCATGGTGTGCATTTCCATGTTACAAGGGAAGGGGACACTGTGTGGCCAACATGGAGTGTTGCAATATTATAAAACTCAGTGACATCACAATGGGGAATTGTATCATGATCTGTATTGCTAATGGGCACTGTGATGTTACAGGGGTGAGTTGTGATGTCCCAACAAGGCATTATGAAATAATAAATCATCATTATTGTTATTGTTATTATTATGTCACAGTGTTAGCTTGTGATGTCAAATGAGCATTGTGCTTCTGTCAGAATGGCACACTGAGATGTTCAGAATTGGTAAGGCACAATAGAGCCATTGTGATGTCACTGCAGGGCATTGTGAGGCAACAGCGACAGATTATGAAATCACATGCATCACTGTGATGTCACACCGAGGTATCATTAGGCCACAGTGAGTGTGCCGTGGCGTCATCAAACGCCGTTGTGATGATACAGTAGGCTGCTGTGATAGCCAAATTGAGCATTGCAACGTAATTTATCTTCATGAAGTCACAATGGGACATCAACATTGCAATGTCACAAGGAGAGCATTGTTGTGCCAGTGGGGCATAGTTGAGTCATAGGTGACATGTGATGTCACAATGGAGCATTTTGATGTAACTATAGAGCATTGTGGTATCACAGTGAATGCTGTGCTGTCAACAGGGCACTTTGAAGTCTCAATGGGGCATTGTACCATAACAGGGGGGCATTATAATCTGATGACGTGGTCTTGTGACATCACAAGTAGGCACTGTGGTATCACAAGTGGGTATTGTGATAATGCAATAGGGCACTGTTATGGTAACATTGTGATGTATCAAGGTAGCAGTTTGATATCACAATGGGAGGTTGCTATGAGAGTGCATGATTGTGCTCTCCTAATGTGATGTCATAAAGGGAATTGTTACATAAAAATGGAGACTATGGTATCACATTGCTAGGAGACACAGCCACCATGTAAAATATGACAGGGTCTCTAAATGGAACAAGAAAAAAAAAATCTTCCCTTCAAAGCCCGAGAGCAAGGGGACTCTGATTCTTATGGGCTTTCATGGGGTTGGGCAAGCTTCATCCCACATGATCTAGCTTGGCCTGTCCTACATGCCAAAGGGCATGAAGTCACTAGACACCACAACTTAATCTTGCAGCTGCAATGAGTAGGGTTTGCCACACAGCATACTCTATAGCTCTGTTGTAGAGGCACATGGAGAGAGCACCCTCTTGCATGAGAGATCTGCAGGCTGGCATTGTTTGGTTCCTGGGAGAGGAAGAGAGGCAGCTGCGGGGCCTACAACCTAACAGAAGGGTTATAAAATATGTGAAAATATAAATATATACATAGTAAAGTCAGAGTCTGCTGGGAGGGAGAACTAAACAGTTATCTAGTCTGCTGTGGGAGATACCTTGAGATGTCCCAGGGATCTGGAAGGCTTTGTTTAATCTCTCTCTCTCTCTCTCTCTCTCTCTCTCTCTCTCTCTCTCTCTCAGTGTGCTTTATTGTTTGGGCAATTTCTTTTCAGCTAACCATGTCCATTCTTGGTTGGGTCCTTTGATGAGTATATCAGAACTTTATCTCCGACTTTTCCTCCTTAGAATGGGCATCTGACAGTCTTTTCTCTGATGCTGATTTTGTGGCCTTTCTACCATAGACTTTAATTAATCAGTATGGCATATAACAAATTAGCATATGCACATAATAAATTAGGGCATTTTTCTTTTTCTTTTTTTTAATTATCTGCTATCTGGATAAGTTATCTTTCAAAATCATCCTCTCATTGGTTTATGTGTGTTGGACAATATCTTACTACTATGTAACCCAGGCTGGCCTTGAACTCGTGATTCTTGGGCCTCCTAAAACTGGGATTATAAGTGTGTATCTCATGACTGATACTGAATACCCTCTCTTTCCCCTTCCTTTTCCTTCCTCTTCCTTTCCCATTCCCTCCCCCTCTCTTCCCTCTCTTCCTCTTTTCTTCTATTCTCTTTCTTCCTGTCTTCCTGTCCAGTGCCAAGGATCCAACCCCAAAAGAATGGTGCCACTGATCTATTTTCTTAGGTCAGATTCATTTGTTTCATGACAGGATTTCTCTTTAGTCTTTTTTTTTTTTTTTTTTTTCTTTTGGTGAGGAGGGGCACCACACTTAACTTTCTGTACAAAGGTAACCATCATGTTAAAGACAGTAAACAACAAATAAAAGTGAAAGTATCTTTTATTCTCCTGCTTACTGCCTTAGTCTGCCAACCTAGGCCTAGGCCTGGAAGCTTCTAGCTTCCACGCAATCTCATCTAGGCCTAGAATGTTTCCAGCCTCTGTGACTTGCTGCTGAATAAGCTCACCCTTTCTTCTTTCTGATCCATAGCTGGCTGGCTGTCTCAAACTCCTCTCCAAGCTGACTGATCCAATCTAGTCTCTATCTCTTGGCCTCTCCTGATGGTCTTTTTAGCCTGAAACTAACTCTGGCAATCTCTTCTAATCTTCTGGCTCTTTCTTATTCTCTGGCTCATCCTGACTTCACCTGTGTCTGGTTTGTTCTCTCTCTGCAACCTGTCTCTCTATAACTGTCCTGGTAAAACTGCCTCCTCTCTCTCTCTCTCTGCACTGTTCTCTTAAGCAGGTTCCCTTTCCTGGCTCTTCTCATGAGAGTTGGCCATATCCTGTTCTGTCAAATCTTTCTCTGATTTATCACTTTTTCTGCCACTCAATTAGACATCACCTTCAAACATGGCTGCTTCCTTCTACAAACTAACTCTACCTTCATTGTTTGGGATTAAAGGTATGTACTAAGGGCGTTATTCTAGTCAGAGAGATTAAGGGAGATGTGGCTTCCCTTCTCTCCTAAGTGAACAAAAGGAGCAGAGTCAAAGAAGAGGATTTGGATGGCCATTGAGTGGGACAGAAATGACCAGGGGATCAACTTCAGAGAGGCAGCTCAACTTTAACTGGGGAGAGTCAAAGTCTTTATAGTTTTGGGGGAAGGGAGTATGGATTTCTAGGGTGGATGATGATCATTGGGTATGATTTAGGGTGCTTCAGAATGCCTCATTTGCATGAAGAGGCATTCCTGAAATTCCAAGTGCTTCCTCAACAGGTTCTTATTGGGAGATGGGAAGTTGTACCTGTAATCTAACCAAGGTGACCTGACAGGAAGATGGTGTGGGGGGTTTTAAGCTCCCCAGACAAGGTCCGAGAAGTTCTACAGTTAAAAGGGATCCCCATTTTGTATGGAGCTCAAGACAGCTGTCCATACAATGGTAGACAACAATCGTAATTAGCAGGGTTTCTCCACAGGTGTGTGCTAAAGGTGAGTCACACCACAATAAGAAAGAGGTATTTTCAGTAAATAACACAATATCGGGGTTTGAGGTTCTGATCAAATATCCTGCAACAGCACTCTTCTCCTGGTAGACTTTTATTAAGGGGAGTGGGGTCTGCCTGGTTAGCAGTTGGGCTGGGTATAAATCAGCTTTGAATGCTCCCAGATTTACCTGTGATTGGGGTGGGGATGGGCTGTTGGAGGACTTTTTGTTGGTCCCTTCTTCCTTTCACTGTCAACCGTAGTCTTCCTTTGTGAGTCAGAACCACAGAGAGAGTCTTCACAGGCACCGGTAACCCTCTCCTTCAAGTGGAAAACTCTATGGTGACTAATGCTTACTACTAGCCTGGCTGGAGTGCTGAAGAGGCTCTTCAGTTTCTGTTTCAACCCCCAGTCTCAGGCTGCTACCCTGGATTCTCAGTATTGTTTTGATCAGTTGTAAGAATATGGGTCTCTGCTTCCTCACATGGGTATGCCTTTTCCACAGGACATATGGTTGTGTCCTGGATCCTTGCCTATGATCTGGGCTTGATGGTTTTAGCTGCTCCTTTTCTGAGCGCTTAAGAAGTTTGTTCTCCAGGGGAGGAGATTTGGGGGTTGATAGCAGGATCCAGACAGCATTTACAGTGTGGTTCCAGGTTTCTAAGTCTCTGAGAGCCACACAGTTGTAGCAGAAGCTAGGACAGTCCCTGATTGCTGGGCAGCGGGGGTTGGGGGGTGGTGGTGGGATTCAGGGAAGAAAGATGGGATTCCAAGGATGTATTGAAGAGAGGTGTGGTAGTTTGAATGAAATGGCCTCCATAGACTCAGACATTTGAATGTTTGGAGCTTTGGGGAGGTGGGGTCTACAGGAAGAAATAAAGCACTGAGGGCAGGTCTCTGGTATCTATAGTCTCGGCTCACCTGTACTTCACTCTGCAGTTCTTTGTTTATTTCCTTTTGTTTTTATAGGCAGATTTTATTTAGGTGTATACTGTTGTGTTTTATAGAAATAAATAGATCAGAGATATGTTTGGTGGAGGCACGGTATGGTATGGGGGAAGGGGGTGCCTCTGCGGGACCCATGTTGAGGCAATCCCTTCCCTGGCATCAGCCACAGGATGGTTTAGTATAGAACAGAGTTTATTCAGGGCATGGAGAGGGGAGGGGAGAGGAGGGGAGGAGAGAGAAGAGAAGAGAGGAGAGGAGAGGAGAAGAGAAGAGAAGAGAAGAGAAGAGAAGAGAAGAGAAGAGAAGAGAAGAGAAGACCAGCCATGAGAACATGAGAGAGGGGGGAGGGGAAGAGGAGGGGGGTAAGGAGTGGAAGCAAGAGCAAGAGAGCAAGAGGAGCAAGAGAGCGAGGAGGGGCAAGCAGCTCCTTTTATAGTGTTAGGTAATTGTGGGGCAGAGCCTAGACTAAATGCCAACGTAGAAATTCTTTCTTCAGTCATCAAACTCTTCCTCTTCACTCTTGCACAGAAACAAACGCCTAGTCAACCCTATAGGGTATCAACAATAAGCCAAAGTCATGGATCCACCCAGGTTCGATGTGGGGAGCCAGTGAGTTTACTGGGGTTACTTATGGGAGCAGAGCTGAGAGGTCACTTTCAGGAACAGCCCACCCATCACCACTGCAGAGTTCTACCCCACTGTATACGATGAGTGCATAGATGATACTTCATGGAGTTCCACATTCCGTTAACTTCCTTTTTCCTGTAGGCTGTAGCATTGCTGCTGATTTGCAGTAGCTAAGCACTACTCACAGATTTTGACAGGAACCCCACTGAGACATACTGTCTATGGATTCTGAGCTAGACAGCTTGCGAGGCCACACCCACCTGGGAAGTGAGTTCACATCAAAGCAGGTATTGGTGCTAGGGATGCCCTCTCCTCCTACTCTCCACCCCTTCTCTGCCTCTGACCAGGCATCAGAGAACCTGTCTGTAGCTCCTTGCTGTGAACCTCCCTCATTCTAAGACCTCAGAAGAGGCTCCCTCCTCTGCCCTGTGGGCTCCAGGTCTTTTTCATAGACCCCACCATGCTGTCTGAATCACTCTCCTCAAGCCTCTGCCATACTTTTGCCCTCTATCTATCTGTCTGTCTCTCTGTCTATGGCTTTATAGAGCTGTTCTAATAAAGCCCCCAGCCCCTGGTAATCAGTGTCAGCATCCTCATGAACTACCAACTGCCCACAGCAAAACCTTACAGGGAGCTAGCTGGCTGGCAGGAGGGAGAAACAGCTAGACTGTCAGGTGAGGCTCCTGCAAGTGTCCTCTCTTCTTTTCATCTTCTGCAGCAAAGTGTGAACAGCTCCATCCCCACTGTCATATTGGAACCATTCATTGTATCGGTTTACTTACTTTATTGCCATGGTTACCGGGCTAGGGTTATCTCTACTCCAAATCGGCCATGGGATGACCATGTTGTGCCTAAAAGAAAGACAGATGACTCTTATGTACAGAAATAAGGTTGGGGGAAAAATCACAGCCATGGAAGGGTGTGTGTTAGCTGAGAGAGAGGGGGCCAGGAGAGGGGGAGAGATGGAAGTTGTATTGTGAGAGGGCTTGTAATTCTTTATTCTTTGGTGAAAACATAGTAACAATAGCCCTTTGTCTTTCACTGAATTTTTTCTGCTTTTTTTTTTTTTTAAACTTTTACAATGTCTGTACAGCCCAGTCTGGCCTTCTCTTCGAAGTAGCCTTCAGTTCTATAATCACAAGTGTGCACATCTCATACCTGACTGTTGGGCCTTTATTTACAACAGAAATGGGAGTAACCAGTGTATATCCCTAGCAAAGCCGTGACAGAGAAAGCAGCCAGCTCCTCTGTGCTGTTGTAAAGACAGCACAGTTGAAGTACAACTAAGAAAGCTGGTAACGGGATATTAAAGACAACTTTAAAAATGCACCAGAATCCTATTTAATTTCAGTTCTCGCTTTTGCTTCAAAATTACAAGCGTAATCTTAATAGGAGAGATACATCGAATACAAAAGTATTTCTTCTCAACCGTAGACTAACTCATCCTTTCTCTTCAGGACTCCAACGGGGTTCAGTTTCCCTCTGCTCCTTAGAAGTAACTGCCACTTGGAACACGCCATCCCTCTTCCAGCTTCTTTGTCATATACATCAAAGAATTTATAATAGACTTAGTAACCGACTTGAGGACAAATTGAGTGAAGTTTGAAAGGGGGAAAAATGCAGGAAGCTGAAGATACTTGGCAGCTGTCAGGGAGAGGGGCTGGATCAGAAAAAGAGAGAGAGAGAAAGTAATGCTTTATGAACCAGAGGTCAAGCAAGCAAAACAGGATGAGTGGAGGCAGTCTGTCAGCAGCTGCATGGGGTACAGGGAGGGAGCAGGGTGGCGGGATGTGATGTCAAGAGTATCAAGGCAAGCAGCCTTAGGATGTTGGCTAGTGTCCAAAGCAGAGAGATGGAGAGGAGAAAGAGTTCAGAGAGCAGCAGGCTCAAGATGAACATCTGTAAATAACCTTATTGAAGGAGGAGCTCCTTTCTGGCGTGATGGTGCATGCCTTTAATCCCAGCATTTGGTAGGCAGAGGCAGGCAGATTTCTGAGTTCGAGGCCAGCCTGGTCTACAGAGTAAGTTCCAGGATAGCCAGGGCTACACAGAGAAATACTGTCTCAAAAATCCAAAAAAAAAAAAAAAAAAAAAAGAAAGAAAGAAAAAAAAAAAGAAAAGAAAGAAAAAGAAGGAGCTCCTGGGATATGTGAATGCCTCAGGGAGGAGGTAGCTCCTCCCTTCGTCCCTGCCCCCACCCCAGGCCCCACCCACTGCTTCTTATCTCATTTTTGGGTGTGTCATATTTATTCCTACCTTCTGGTGTCCAGTGGGAATTTTCTTTTTATCAAAGGTGGGTTTGCCCTTTCCCGGGGAAGAGGAAAGGGCAAATATCAAAGGATCTTACCAAGTGTTGACCAAGCCATTTGTAGAAAGGTATTTCAAATTCTAAGGAGGGGCTATAGTAATACTTTCCCCTTTACTTGGCACAGGTTTTCCCTAACAAAATTGCTGGTGACCAGAGACACCAGAGTTGGGCTCTGACGCAGATTGTGAGCGAGGTGTTCATTCTCTCACCAGCAACTACCTAATTGCTTTGCATTTAAGTTGCAAGTACATCTTAACACCTGTGCTGTTTTCTTTGACCAGAAGTTCTACTATTGTTTATGGCGTCAAAGTGATTTTTTTCCTGCTTAATTTGAGTGTCTTTGGGTTATATTTTCTTCTTTCTTTCTTTCTTTCTTTCTTTCTTTCTTTCTTTCTTTCTTTCTTTCTTTCTTTCGAGTCAGGGTCTCTCTGTATAGCCCTGGCTGTCCTGGAACTCACTCTGTAGACCAGGCTGGCCTTGAACTCAGAAGCCTGCCTGCCTAGGCCTCCCGAGTGCTGGGATTAAAGGCGTGTGCCACTACTGCCTGGCTTGATTATATTTTCAAGTCTGCACTCACAGCAGTCTTTGTGTGCAGGTGGAGGAAAGAATACACAGAGAGTTCACATCCGTGTGTCCATTCAGTGATACGGACTTTGGTAGTAGGACTCTGCATCCAGACTCTGCCCATCTGAGTTTTGACTGATGCCACCCATGGCTGCTGTAAGTGGCATCAGTCACTGACAGTACACTGCTACCGTTAACAGGGACTGTGTTCTGGATGCTCCTCAGTTCCCTGGTTCCCGCAGTCTCTATAGGAAGAATTCAGAGGTGAATGTAAAGAGTATCATATGTAATAGAAGATTGACAGAGCTTATTATACTATAAGATCCTATACTGTGAGAGTGGACCATGACCAGAGGGACCATTAGCAAGATTCAAACTCCCAAGGGATGAGTATGGACAATGGCCAGAAAGACCAATGTGTTAGTCATGCATGTTTAGATGGGCTTTATACTATTTTTAAAGTCAATAGAACAGACAGCTTTCCTGAGGGGTGTTTTCTTGTTCAGGTGATTGACAGGCCCATTTAGATTAACTCCTAAGAGAGAGGACAATAGTAAATCTTTGTTCTTTACCTGAAAACCTGGCCTAGATAGTAATCTTATGACCTTCTGTCAGTTCAGAATGTCATCTCTTTATCCAGGCCTAGAAACCTGACTTAGATAGCATTCTTTTGGGCAGTGATCATGTAAGAGAACAGATTAAAAAGGAGCTTAAGAAAAAGAGAGCAAAAATGAATTTATAATACTTACCTGGCAGGGGAGATATGATCATGAAAGTTTTTTTTTTTTTTTTTTTTTCTTTTTCCAAGCAGGAAAGGTTATCCTTTGCACTCTGATATGCCGGCCCTTTGTAACTTCCCCAAACGTGGGAGCCTCAACTACATCACTTGTGGGAGTGGGGAGACTGTGTTTCTGCTCTCCCCTAAAGCATGCATTTATGTTTTACCAGGAGGAAGTGGCCATTCCCTGATGGGTCTCAGCAGAGCCCAGCTATCTAGCTGCCTTCTTCCCTTTGTCTAATCTGTAGCTAATCTTTTACAGAGTGTTTTAAATATTAAGAAGGGGCACTGTGGCATCCCCTTTCTTTATCCTTTTTATAGTTCTTCACTTGTAAGATAAGTTTATTAAGAGTGACATAGGTGAGACCAGAATTGATTTTCTTTCTTTTCTTTTTTTAAGATTTATTTTATTTATTTTATGTTTATGAGTAAACTGTAACTGTCTTCAGATACATCAGAAGAGGGCATCATATCCCATTACAGATGGTTGCGAGCCACCATGTGGTTGCGGCGAATCGAACTCAGGACCTCTGGAAGAGCAGTCAGTGTTCTTAACTGCTGAGCCATCTCTCCAAGCCCAGAATTGATTGTAAAAAAAAAAAAAAAAAAAAAAAAAAAAAAAAAAAAAAAAAAAAAAAAAAAAAAAAAAAAAAAAAAGATGGAGCATGCCTCTGCCCTACAGGATTTCTGATCTAAGAATATGTTGGGAAAAAATATCTCTGCCTAGTTCAGCTTTCTCCTACCCATGGTTTTCAAGGCCCTGAAAAACCATTCTCTTTTGGAAAATGGAAGATTTCTTGATTTCTTGATTTCTTGATTTCTTTCTTTCTTTCTTTCTTTCTTCCTTCCTTCCTTCCTTCCTTCCTTCCTTCCTTCCTTCCTCCCTCCCTCCCTCCCTCCCTCCCTCCCTTCCTTCCTCCCTCCCTTCCTTCCTTCCTTTTTCCTTCCTTTCCCCCCTCTCTCTTTCTCTCCCTCCCTCTTCTTCTTCCTCTTCCTCCCCCCTCCTTCTTTTGATATAGAGAGCTTTAGCTCATTTTCCTGAATTCTAACTCGAATAAAATCATACTCTGGCCCCTGATTTGCTTTGGTAGAGAGCAGGAGTGGTAGGGCTAGGACTTGGTGGCAGTCAAAGCCCTGGCATCGCAGTTCTTGGCTTTACACAGTGTTAGCTATGAAGGACAGGTCCAGCCACTATGATTTCAAGTCTGCTCATGTCAACCCAGTGACCTCATCATCTAAAACACAAGAGAGATAGACATTGTATATTTTCCAGAAAACAGAAAAAGCAAGCTGGTGAGTAGTTTTTGGAAAGGCATCAGATTTTCTATGCGCATGCCCTTTGACATAGCAATCCTGTTTCCAGAAACTGAGCCTACAGAAATAATTACACAGATGGACAAAGATATATCATAAGGAAGGCAGATACAGCATTACTTACAATCTTGAGGAATTGGAGACTACTAAATGTCTGGCAAAAGGCAATTGGTTAAATGAATTATGAGAGAGAAGGCACTGTGCACTTGAGAAGAGGTATTTAATATGTCAAATGACTACCATGCTCAGGGAATATATGTTCAAAGATCATAAACCCTAAAATCCAATGCTCTTAGTTTCAACCACCTCCAA
>LR749759.1:544306-635401 GCA_902729485.2 Mus minutoides
TATATATATATATATATATATATATATATATATATATATATATATATATATATAGTTCGTGTGTGTGTGTGTATATGTGTGCCACATATCTGAAGTTGACATTAAATATCTTTCTTGACCACTCTCTACTTATTTATTGAGGTAGGGTCTACAGATGAACCCGGATTTCAGCAATTCTGGCTAGCTTCGGTAGCCAGCCAGACCTCTCTGTCCCTGCCGCCCAAGTACTGGACTTACAGACACTTCTCTGCCATGTCCATGTGGATTTTACAGGGATTCTGGGAATCTGAACTTCGGTATTCATACTGAAGTGACCAGTGCTTCATCTACTGGGCCATCTGTCTTAGTTAGGGTTTTACTGCTGTGAACAGACCCCATGACCAAGGCAAGTCTTATCAAAAACATTTACTTGGGGCTGGCTTACAGGTTCAGAGGTTCAGTCCATTATCATCAAGGTGGGAGCATGGTAGTATCCAGGCAGGCAGAGCTGAGAATTCTACATCTTCATCCAAAGGCTGCTAGTGGAAGACTGAGTTACAGGCAACTGGGGTGAGAGTCTTAAGCCCACACGCACAGTGACACACCTATTCCAACCAGGCCACACCTCCAGATGGTGCCACTCCCTGATCCAAGAATATACAAACCATCACACCATCTTCCCAGCCTGGTTGTCATTTTCTAAAGATAAAACTAAACTACTATATTTGACTTCAAGGACTTGAAACATAGTAAAGTAACCTGGGTACCTCAGTGGTATGGCTTGTCAGTGTATGAGAGGCTTTAGCTCAACATTTATCATAAAGCATGATTTAGAAAAAAAGGCAAGCCAACATTAGTTTGGAAGAACAGTTTATTCAGATGAAAGACAAAAGCTTACAGAAGTATGAAGTGGACACAAAGCTGAAATATATCTGATAGAATATATAGATTTGTAGCAGAAAATTCTGGTTCTGTGGTTTGATTTTTTTTTTTTTTTTTTTTTTTTGCTTTAAAGACAGGTTCTTTCCAGTAACCCAGATCTAGGATGGCCTGGATCCTCCTACTCAACCTTTTCAGTACGGGGATGACAGACACAAGCTACCACACCCACCACAAAGTTCTCCTGCTTGAAAAGTTACATAGGTATACTTCTAAATATCTTTTGCTGTAAAAAAGCATTTATTTTTATGTTATGTGTGTGCATATGCCACCTTCATGTATGTCTGTGCATCACATGTGTGCCATGCCTGAATAGGCCAGAAAGGGGGTGATGGATTCCCCAGAATTGGGGTTGTAGAGCCATGAGTCGGATGAGCTGGGTTCTGAGAACCAAATCGGGGTTTTCTGCAAGAGCAGTAAGTGCTCTTAATCACTGAAACCGTCTTTCCATCCTCAGTCGCCCTTTCTTTATGTTCTGATTCAGTGTCAAGGTGTTACAGAATGAAGTGTGGTCCAGAAGTTCTGGGAAGGAAAACAAAGGGAGCTACATCCTACTGACTGAGGCAGGATCCTTCTAGCTCTCTAGTCTCCCACCTGCTGTTGAAGAAGAGCTAGAGCTCAGACAGTCATTTGATTACAAGGACTGCAAGAATGAAACGGTAGGTAGCATTTAGGAGCAAGGCATGAAGACCAGGCCTATATTCCTGCCCATGCCAGTGGGATGACAGGCTAGTGTTAGGCTACATGTTTTGGGATATCTCTTACATGAGATGAAAATTAGCTTTTATCTTAAGACACAAACATTTCACTTAGTTTTTGCAATATATTTTATAATCCGTGTAATGTGATGCAAAATAAATTCAGGACTTGAAATACCAAATAGCATCATCTTTGAAATGAATAATAACTAGTAAAACTTAATGTGTGTGTATGTGTGTGTGTGTGTGTGTGAGAGAGAGAGTGTGTGTGTGTGTGTGTGTGTGTGAGAGAGAGACAGAGAGACAGAGAGACAGAGAGAGAGACAGAGAGGGAAAGAGAGAAGGGCTCTAGATGCCAATACTAAATTATCATCTACAAATACAGAAAAGCTTAAGAATGTATATTAAAAGGCATCTCACACAAACCAAGATAATACATGTTCAAAATCTTTGAGAAATAGTTTGTTATTAAACATAAAATACTTCATTTGACCCCAAATAAAAGAAAGTTCTGAATAGTCCAATAACCATATCCAAATAGGGTGACATGTTCAGATGATTGTACTGCTGCTTTCAATCTAAACGAAAACGTCATGTCATTCTTATGTTATTTAAATAATTCCATTCCACAGGGGAAAAAATGATATGTCTTTAATTCATTGCCTAAAGTATCATGAAGATAGCACACAAGAGAAAATTATATGGACTCCAATTACAGATATAAAAGGAAGTATTTCAAATAAACTATTAGATGTCTGAGTCCAGATATCCATTTTTTAAATTATATGATATGGCAAATGAAATGCATTCCAGTAGCACAAGGACTTCAGAATCACAGACTTTATCAACATATTTTATTATATCAACAATCCCAGGCATATCAATCGCAGCTGAAAGGCTATTCAGTAAAATGCAAAGCTATTGTGGATAACTGTACGGAAGAAGGATGAGAAGAAGGCCACTGAAAAATAACAAATGCTGGTTCCCCAAACAGCAGATGATATTTTAAAGAATAAAGTATTAAAGCCATTTCCTATTAAAACCTGAGATTAGATCCTGCTATTGTCGAGTTACGATCTTTGGAGCAGTAACTAATGCAAAAGACACAAACAAACCAAAACCTAAAACATTCACGAAGGACATTGGAGGAGAGGGACAGACAGGACGTAATTGTAGCACTAAAAGTTATCTTGAAATTTGCTCTAAGCTGTGTGAATTCAAAAGATAAGTGTATGATAAACAAAAATATAATTTTTATATTTGAAATCAATAATACAAATGCAATAATAAATTCTACTCAGAATAGCATTGGCATTTAAAATCCTGGATCTGTGTGTCTGTGTGTGTGTCTGTCTATCTCTCTGAAACCAGCTGTTGAAGGATCAGTGACCAAGAAGTGCATGAAGTAGCAAGCTTAAGGGTATAAGCTAGGTCAGTTCTAAAAACAGGACAATCAAGGCAGAGGAAGGGTGTGAGATTTAGACTTAGGGATGTTTGAGCCAAGATTTGGTCCTCTTTTGTACTAACTGGTCTACTCGGATAGCTTCTACTTACCCACTAAAACTTAAGCTAGGTATCCCTTCTAGAAAATTCCTGGCACTAGGCCTGATGCAAAGGCAACCATCACACTGTAACAGGACTTAAAATAATATCAGAAAAAAGGGAAAGAAAGATCAAGATCCTAAAGGGAGGACATAACTGGGTAAGAATATTAATTCAAGCTGAGCTCATAATATAAATGATTAATCCTTATGATCTTTATAGATATTTATAAACTTGGATATTTTCAGGACCAATCAACAGATTCATGTTGCTATTGAACAAGGTCAACTGAATTAAAGCTAAATAAAACCAAATCACAGCTTTGTTATTGCTACGATTCGATAAATTTACTTTGTAGAACTCCCTTCACAAGCAGGCACTTTGATAAGCAATGGATTTGCAACCATCCAAGTGAATGCTGTTGTCAGATAACTTTAAACTTAGAAATAACTTAAGACTCACGAACACATCAGTGTTTGTCGAGATCTTGGGTCTGTTTGTCTTTGGCAATCTCATTTCCAGCTGGAGGTGGATAGAGGGAGGTGGCCAACAGATTGGAAGGAACATTTGAATAGAGGATGGTTTATATCATGGAGGGTGGAATGGTGGCTAATGAGTTAGAATACTTTTGAGCTATTTCCCAGTAAAAACCTTGTCAAAGGTGTTCTAGGTCAGACTTGTCCTAAGGACAGAGTCAAGGATGGGGAAAGATCTTAAACTCAGCCAGATCTTTTTGACTGTTTAAGATTAATTAGTGGTAGGGGTTGGCAAGGGTAAGGCCGTGGAGGCTGCTGGCAACCAGAGGTAGGAAATGGCAAAATAGCTGTAAAAAAGATAACTTTACAAAGTTAGCTCAAGCTTTAGTATATACTTAAACAAAACCAAGAGCTTTTCTTAGTGCCAGAGGAAGACTCCATAACCTCTTCCATGTATCCTTGACTCTAAAGCCAGAACCACACAGCCGAAGCTGTCCAATTCTGCTGTTTGCTGGGCTGGAACATGACTCATTCAAATACATTTCACTGATTTTCTGGGTTTGATGGTTTCCTTCAGTGTCTAACTTGGCTTTCTTGGAACTTGCTCTGTAGATCAAGGTGGCCTTGAACTCTAAAACCTGACAGCTTCTGCCCTCTGAGTGCTGGGGTTAAAGATGTGTACCACCACACCTGGCCCTAAGCTTCTCTTTAATTCCTTTTGACAAGTTGGAAGCTTAGCTGGGTGGAGTCTTCTCTGAGGTCACCACTCTCTTTATTCCACTTAGCACAAGGCTTTTCTTTAGTCTGTTTACACTTCTTGGTGCTTCTTTTCCCCACGGACTGAACATTTTTCCTTCTTCACCGTGTTCCTTTTCATTATAGATCTGCGTAAGACTGACCGCTAATAGCGACAGAATATAGTCAATTCTCGGTTGTTAAGAAATGGCCTCCACTAAAATTGTTAATCCATAATTCTTCAATTAAGCCCTAGGCAGATTATTTTTTTAAAAATACAGGCAGAAAGCAGCCATCTTCTTCACCAAAATATTACAAGAATGGTCTCTAGGCCACATATTAAAATTCTTCTCTGAAACATACTGAGTTGGGGCCCCACAGTTCAAATCACCCTAGCACCTCTGTCTTCCATGTTCTTACTACTATAGCTCTCTAAGTCCCAGTTAATGTGGTCAACCGCTTGCTTTTCTAATCTAAAGTCCCAAATCTATGTTCCTCCAAAGAAAAGGCCTATCACAGCAATATCTCAGTGTGTAAGAGGACTGGCTGAGGTCACCTAAACGGGACCGCTGGGGGCTGTGCAGTCCCAAAGATAACTTCTGCAGGAGGATCTAGTTGAGGACTACCCGTGAGACCAAGGAATGCCGATGCATATAATGCCAGCCACTTGGGAACTGCTGCTTTAGAAGAGATGCTTTCTTGAGACCAATGGGGTGGGGACAGGGAGCTTGCTGCATCATTCAGATGAACTTGCTCCCTTAGGAGTCTTGTGCTGATTCCCTGCCACCTCACCTCCAATCCCCAAGGGAGGTAGCATCGGGCAGCAGGTAGTCCAGGACACAGGTGGCACCAATCCTTGGTACCAACTTCTGACTTAGAAGTTTTATATTGCTGTGAAGAGACACCATGACCACAGCAACTCCCATAAAGGAAAGCCTTTAATTAGGGCTAGTTTACAGTTTCAGAGGTTGAGCCCATTACTGTCATGGGGGGTGGGGGTGGAGTTGAGAATGACCCCATGGAGGCAGACCTGGTGTTGGAGAGGAGCTGAGAGTTCTCCATCTGGATCTGAAAGCAGCAGGAAGAGAAGGTGAGTCATTGGGCCAGGCTTGACCTCAAAGCTCACCCCCTGGGACACTTCCTCCAAGAAGGCCACACCTCCAAAGTGCCACTCCCTATGGTCCCTGGGAGCTATTTTCATTCAAACCACCACAATGACTTTAAGTTAGTTCCTTAGTAAAACAGAACTCTGAACATGGACTAAGGGATTAGAAAAGAGTATCAGGAGCCAGGAACTGAGCAGTTACTGGCCAGGAAGTCTTTTAAGAAATGGATCTAAGGTACCAAAGATCTCTCTCAGCACAGCAGGAGCAGAGGGCAGAGAGAGGACATGGATTAGAACAGTCTAGTCAAAGCACTAGCCACCTTGCGTATTTTTATATCCAGATAACTCTGCGTCTCCACCGAAACTCAGACTAAACATCCTTTGTCGAAAATTCCTGGTAAGAGAATTCCATTTAGACCCCTTCTGCATTTTGTCTCTTGGTTCTCAGCTTTTAAATCCTTACAGTCTCCACTCTGATGTATTCTCCCCTGCTATATGAATCTTTTCCTATCTTTCCCTCTCTTGCCATCCTCATTTCCCCTTCTCCATCCTTTACTACACATAAGGTATGTTGCCATAAAAATCAACTTGCTGATTTATTCTCAGTATCCCCTACTAGACTATAAATTCCTTTGTGGATAGAGTCCTGCCCTGTTAGGCCTTAGATCTTCAGACCCAAGATTAGTGTTTGCAACTAGTAATAGGTAGCCACAAGGTGTATGATGTATTGGCAGCCTGGCTGATAGAATGAATGCTTTATTGGCTGATGAGTGAGTTTGTCTGGGGAGGAAATTATAAACTTAGATATGATTAGAGAGGTCGATGAGAAAACTATTTTATCGAAGTGTGTTTGAAAGACTTGAATTTATTTTACTTTAAAAACAAAGCTCATTTGATTTTATGTCTGCTTAAACTATTGTTTTCTTTCTGTTGGGTCCAAGTTTAGAAGAACATTATTTGGGATTGCTTTGGACAGTGATTAGATATCAAATATTCAAGAGAGTAGGCACATGGGATAGGAGATTAAGTCTCGACTCCCAGTGTTTGGAGATCCTAGAACACACTGTGATAGGATGGGTCCAAGTAAGACACACTGAATTTTAGTCTCAGCCCTGTGCTGCCATGGGTAATAGATAAAGCCCTGGGAAGCACAGACCTTTTCAAGTGATGGTAATGTAACATAGTCTAAAACCTTGTTCCCAGCACTCGTTAGTCCTCAGTAAGTCTGCGTGCTGCCCCCAGCTCGCATGTAAAACCCTAGAGAAGATCATGGGTATCAGTTCTCTTACCTGCAACTGTGTCTTATCCAAATAAGGGTGTGGAGGCAGAAGACGCAGGGTTTGAATTCCAGCTCCGTCATGAAGTCAGTGCTTGCTCCGTATTGCTCTTTTCCTGCAGACGCCAGCTCTCTGTAGCATCATCCCATTGTCTCTGAGGCACTGCTCTCCTAGGCATCTTGTCTACTCGTCACAGTGTCTGGGATTCAGGGCCTTCTTGCTGCCAAGTTTAGGGAAAACAGAACGTATTCTGCTTCCTCTACGATTGCTATGCCGATCAGGGCACCATCTTATTCTGCTTTCTCCCACAGATGTCACTACTGAAAAGCCCTAAAATCAGAGCCCCACCTTCTTTTACCATAAAATCAAGCAGAAGACAGAAGACAGGGATGATCCTGTCTCCCTAGAGCTTAGGACACAGGCTTGTCCCTCATCCACACAGGCTCAGGGACCATTTGCTCAGTGTTCAGAGTATCTTCTTCATGGCCCTCTGGGCTCTGTAGTGTCAGTTCTGGCTTGTCATCGGAATTCCAGCCTTTTGTTTCAGGTTAGCTGTGGCCTGATGTGCTAATCACAGGCCAGGCCCAGTGGAGCAAGTGGGAAGCATCACAAATCAAAGTCAGCTGAGAACAAAAGGTCTAGGGAGGAGGAGATTGTAAGCCTCAAGGATATCAAGAAGCCGGGCTTATTGGCAAAGCTGTGGGGAAATCATTGAAGGGATGCCGCCAGCCAGAGGAGGGGCGCTGCACAAAAGTTCTGTGGCTGCTGGAAGCCAGGTGTGAATAGGTTGCTGTAGATGATTGCACGCATGGGAGTTGGTCAGTATGAGAGGTGTGGAGAGGAAACCTGGGAAGGTGTAGGAGCCTTCAGTTCTCAAGGGCCTCACCTAATGGAGCAGGGAGATGACAATGGACAGGCAGCCACGTAGAGGAAAAAGTTGAAGCTATAAACAGGGAGAGCAAACTAAAACAGAAGAAAGTAAAGTGATGTGACAGCCTCAGGAGCCCCTTCCCTGAGAAAACAGCTTCAGCTCTGAAGTCAGAGGAGGATCGGATCAGAGGACCACAAGAGGCAGAACCACAGAGGCTCAGAGGCCGAGGGAGCTCAGTGAGGTGCGTGTCCTGGGAGACATGGGTGGGGTCGGGGGAAGCAGAGGAGGTGTGCTGGTTATTCTGATGGGCTCTTAGAAGAAGATGCCAACCTGTGACACGTATGTGATGCATGGTCGGCCCCGAGTTGTGAAGGGAGAGAGCCAAGTGTAGGCTGGTGTCTCCAATTGGAGCCTGGGCATCACAGTAAACGATAAGGCCACGCTCGGAGATGTGGGCATCAGATACATGAGTGATGCAGCTTGTGTGAATGGTAACTAGGTAACGGGACAGGGTGGCAAGTTTGCACCCTTGGGCCTTGTTGATTGAAAAGGCAGAGTTCGATATACATTTTATGGGAAGGAAATGTCCTTAGTTCAAAACCTGCAAGTGAAGTCCCCTTTGCTTCTTTGGGCTGGAGGATGGACTGTGGTCTGAAAGATAACAGCTTAGGAAAAGGCACCGAGATGCAGAGGTGGGCAGGCTGAGGGAGATAAGCAAGGAGAGACAAGCAGTTCTTTCTTTCTTTCCTTCTTTCTTTCTTTCTTTCTTTCTTTCTTCCTTTCTCAGACACATTTAGTTTTATTAAAACAAAAAAACCCTTTCAAACCGTTTTCCAGGATGACCATACAATTCCTTCCATACATGAGGTCATCCATAATGAGGGATGATCAACGGAACCCCTGTTTGCTGGCACTTTGCATCACCGCTCAGCCTGGTCTCTTGGCTTCAGTGCTTTTTTCTCTTTCAGCCACCTTAGCGAGTCTACAGTTAGATCTCATTGTGGTTTGACTTTCATTCTCTAATGTCCAGTAGAACACCTCTCAATGTAACTATCGGTAACTCCCTGTGCTCCTTGGTAAGAAGTCTTCTCATCTTCTGCTCAGCTTCAAACTAAATAATTTTTCTTTAATATTGAGTTTTGGGATGGTTTGAAATGTTTCCTTTAGGTTAGATATGGTCCTATGTGCTGATCGTTTCCTTTAACAGTTCTTTGGGCACCTTTGCTTAAACTTTACAACGTGCTTCTAGTATCATAGCCAACATGACTGCCTATTTTTATATAAATGTTTACTTTTTTTTTTCTTTTTTAGTATTTTATCAGATTTTTTAAATTTACATTTCAATTGTTATCCCCTTTCCTGGTTTCCCCTCTAAAATCTCTCTATCCCTTCCCTCCTCCCTCTGGTCGCTAACCCACCCACTCTTGCTTCCTGGCCCTGGGATTCCCCTACACTGGGGCATCGAGCCTTCACAGGACCCAGGATCTCTCCTCCCATTGATGACCAACAAGGCCATCCTCTGCTTCATATGCGGCTGGACAAGCTATTTTCTGATGTTAGGATTTTCCCTAGTAAGATAAAGTGTAAGGTGATACAGGTCTCAGACCCTTCACCGATGCCTTGATGCTGGAGACTGCAAAGAATAAGATGTAGGGTATCTGTTACTCTGTGACTTCTTTCTTCTACCCTTTTAACCCTGCCCCCCTGAATACTAGATGGAAGAGAGAAAAAGGGGAAGGGGGTGATGATATTTTTAGACTAATTTCGTTGATTTAAGGATGTTGAGTTCCTTGGGGCAAATTTGATCTTCACCATCAGAATATCTAATTTCTTCTTTCCTTTTTTGCACATGACTCCTTAAAAAAACCACAACCAACCGACCACCATGACCAACAACCCCACCTCTGGGGACCCTAGCGTTCACAGACCCTTTCAAAAGTCCCCAGAGTTCCAAATACCATGCAATCACAGAAACTATCTGCACCTGACAAAATCACACCCCTGATAGAGCAGGAGGCAAATCATAATCAGCTGCTATAAACAATCTGAAGCAGCCCGGTATCCCACACCTGGGATTAAAACAAAAACATATTCCCATAATGTTTCTGTGTTTTTAAAAGAAACCAACATTCCAAAGTTGTCACTACAGTGTATATCATACCATTCTTAATCTGGGAGATTAAAATAAAATTAGGATAACATAATAGCCTGCCCCAGAGGTGTTGCAGGCATGGCTGCTGAGTCACATGTGGGTCAGTCGGTGGCAGAGAGGAGAGAGACTGTGTCTATGCTCAGTGTTCTGACCTAGGAACATGGGAATGATTAGTAGCCTAACATTCCCTGACTAAAGTGATCCTGAGACAACAACCAGTCTGGCGTCGCTCTCCTCACCCCCTGCACAGGAGTAAGCCCCAAAACAGATGACCCTTGCATAGGGCTACTCCCGAAGGCTGGGATGAGGAGTGAGTGCAAGATGACCACCAGACCAGTAACATGGGTCCTAGACAGGAAGCTACCCTGAGATTACCACCAGTTTGGTACCATGCAGGCCGGGGGTAGGGGGTGGTGGAGGCAGACCATAATGCACAGATAAAGCATAGCACTCCTGAGACAACTCCAGATGCTCAGAAACCTCAGGTACCACTGAGAGGAGAAAGTAAGTGGTGGAGAAAGGGAAAAGAAAGAAACAGAAGGATGTGGGCACCATGAAGACAGGCAGAACTGGAGACTAGAGGGTAGTGAGGAACAGACTGATGTGAGTAGCTGCTGCTCATGACACCTGGGACCATGGTGGGGTCCTGGCCTGTGCAGCCACCAAGGGCCAAGTCTGGGTCTGTGGTTCTGAATCAGTAGGAAATGGTTACCACCAAAGGCCAAGCAGACATCCCTGGTCTGGGCTGCCTCCTGGGAAAATGTTAATGTCTGAGGGCTGTACAGAACTGGCCTTACCCCTCACCTGGGCATCTGGCGAGAGCTTGCCATGGGGGAGAAGGCCCCACCACACGTTTCAGGCGTTATGGTTATGCCAGCCCCAAGGATATGAATTTGGGAAAGCCAGCCCCAAGGGTACGAGCATGGGAGAGCTGGCCCTGCCATTTATCTGCCAGCTACTTATCTGTCATGGAGTGACACGAGTGAGGGAGATTTGCTCCACTTTCATACCTTGCCACCTAAGGGAAGTGGGAGAGCTGGCCCTGAGGGGTCATCAGAGCAGGAGAGCTGTCCCTGCTCCTCCCCTGCTGCAAAACGTGGAAGAGCAGACCCTATATCTCACCTAGGTAGCACAGAAGAGCTGACTCTGGATGTAGGGATTGCTTGTGAGCCTGCCCTGTGGGCACCAGTGTGAGGGAGCTGAGGTGATACTAGCAAGAGAAAGATCCCCTCCTCTCCCTGTTGCCTTTGATGCCAGCTTTGGTGGGACAGTTGGCCCCAAAGGGGTCATGAGTGTAGGACAGCTGGCCCTGCTCCTAACCTACTGCTCCACTCTGGAGAGCAGGCCCTGTGCTTCACTGGGGCAGGACAGAAGAGCTAACCCTGATGGCAGAGGAATGAATGGGTGAGCCAACCCCAAAGGTCTGTGTGTGGGAGAGTTGGCTCTGCAACCTGCCTGCCTTTTGGCAGCAAAGGCAAGGGAGAGGTGCTCTTCCCCTTCCCCCATCCCTTGCCATCTTTGGCATGTGGGACTGCTGATCCTGGATCCTGAGAGTAGTACAGGCCATGTCTCTTACCTGCTGCAGCGCTCAGGAGAGCAGGCCCTGCATCTTTGCCTGGGCAGCAGGGTAGGGCTAGCCCTGATTGTGAGGGGTTTGCTGGTGAGCTGGCCATGCAGGCTAGCTGACCAGCTCAGATCCAGGGACTTGAATCCCTGGATTCAAGCTAACATTGACCCTATCAATGAACTGCTGGAGTGAATGAAGGGGCCAAGCCTACAGAGCCAAAACTAGGATCTCCAGGACACAGGGCAATAACAGGATATCCGAGAGAAGTTCCAGTGAGCTTCCAGTATTGATAGAGTAGCCGAAGCCAGAGGCTTTGTACCAGACCAACAAGTCATTGTAATGAGTATTTGCAAGCAAAGAAATGTAGACAAAAGGGTGTAGTGTGGGACACACTATGACACACTACAGCTCCCACAATGAGATTTTTTTCTCTGTTATGGGGGAGCATTGCAAGGGTGGAGGGTGGCTATGAGGGGAGGGGGAGATGAAGGAGATGAAGGAGATTGGCATACATGATGTGAAATTCACAAAAAAACATGTCTTGGTTAAGGTTTTACTGCTGTGTACAAACACCATGACCAAGTCAAGACACATTTAATTGGGGCTGCTTACAGATTCAGAGGTTCAGTCCATTATCATCAAGGTAGGAGCATGATAGCATCTGAAGGCTGCTAGAGGAAGACTTGCTTACATGCAGCTAGGATGAGAGTCTTAAAGCCCACCCCATAAGTGACACACCTACTCCAACAAGGCCACACCTCCTAATAGTGCCACTCCCTGAGCCAAGCATATACAAACTATCAGAAACCAATGAAAAGTTAATAAAGAAAAGGGGGGAGGGGATATCATAAAACACAAAGTCCTAGGGTATAGGGTATCAAATACATGCTGTAGCCAAGATACTGATACTATACCCTCATCCAATATCTTCTAAAACTCTTACTTTAAAATGAAATTCAAATGTTTTGTCTTAGAATGGAAAACCTTCCAAAACCAGGCTCCAGTCTGTCATTCCACACGTCAGAGTATTTTTAGTCCTTAACTTCTGTGCTTCGAACATTCCTGGGAAGTCAGTGTTCTGAGTACAGGACGGAGGATGATAGTGTAAGGAAGGGGACTGAGTGCCTACTGTGTGCCAGAACTCACAAGAGGGACTGGAGAGACAGTTCAGTTGTAATGCCTGCTTGCTGCTCTTGCAGGGGACTGGAGTTTGCTTCCCAAGATGCACACTCAGTGGCTTGAAACTATCTGGAAGTCTAGCTCCAGGGGACCTGATACACTCTCTGGCCTATGGGGCACCTGCACTTGCATGTATACAGACAGAGACAGATAGACAGACAGATGGACAGACACACTGAATCTTAAAGTCATCAAAGGACTTTTCAGCCACGTTCTCCATTTCTCACTAACAACTTCCAACGCTGACACATTATCTTCACTTCATCAATGGAAACAAATGGACAAGCAAAGCCAAACAAAATTGCCATTTCTCAAGCCATCCTGCCAAGAATGAGCAAATTTGAACCAGGTGTTTTTGAATGTAGGGAGATCCACTGCAGCACCTTACCGTGTAAGGGTCAGAGTTCAAGTACATCCTCATTAATCATAGTCTTGCCTTGACTTTCAGACGGTTTTATAGTATTGCTGGAAGCCGTGATTCTAGTGATAATGTAGTGTGGCAAAATTATAGCCAAATGGTATAAAATTTTAATGGCACCAGCACACGCTATTTAACAATGGCAGCTCTTTGTGACCTGAGCCAATAGCTTAAAACAGACTTTAGTTTCCTTGTAGCTCCGCTGGATTTAACAAGCCTTGTCCGATTTGTACATTGCCTTAATAAGTAGAGCAGTTCTGGTTAAAAACCTGGTCTGAAGATGTTCCAGTCATTTAATTGTATCAGGGCACCGCATAGAAAAGGTAGAACAGATAGACAAGCAGTCATTGTCTTGAAGGCTTCATTTATTTTTATGTGTATGTGTGAGTGCCTGGCTGTAAATAGGTGGTCCACCAGGTGTGTGCCTGGTGCCCTTCAGGGCTAGAAGAGAGGGGGTGGCGTCCCTGGAAATGCAGTGACAGGTGATTGTGAATAACTTAAGACAAATAGAGAAAGGGATTATGTTAGAGACTGCCAGGAGGAGGTTGTTTCCTTGAAATGAACTTGGTCATGATGCTTTGTGGGGAGATATAAAGGTAGAAGATTATGTGTCAAAGGCATCTTTGCTCATGGTGTGTGCATCTTGATAAAGAAGGGCCTAGATTCAGAAGATAGTAGTCATGGCCACGTTCAGCTGGACTGTCAAGCTCAGCCACAGTAGAGTTTTCTCCCGTGTTCTTGGCCATTTTGTTCATGTTGGTAGGCCAGAGGATGGAGCTCGAAGACACAGGGTTTATCCAGACTCCAGAGAGGAACAAGCCTGTCTATCAAGGCCTAGATTACAATGAGAATCTTGCTTCTCTACATGGTTTGTGAAGTTTCTATTGATCAAGGGTTGCCAGGGGAAAACTTTAGCACAACAGAATAGGCTTACTGACTTCCTGCCATAAAGGAGAGGAGCCTGCTGGGCTGCAGAGGGTTCCTGTTGGAAACGAGGGACAGGAAAAGTTAATTATAAGGCGTGTGCTGTGTCCCGTGATTGTTAGGGGAGACAGGATTGAGCTCTCTGGATTGCTTGTTGTGAAATGCCCCCCTTTGTCCGGGAGGCGGAAGTTGTAGAGCTAGGCCAGGGTATCTTTTGTGAGATAGCAGCAGCCCTCGAAGAAGAGGGTCATTACACCATGCTGCGTTGGCAGAGTGACCTTTGAAGAAATACTTTACCTGTGCACTTTGCAGCGGGCTTTATCTGTGTCTGTTATCACAATCTGGTTAATGGCAGGCCTGATATTTAGTGCCTCTGAGGAGAAGTGTAAAATGTCCCTGACATTTTTAAGAAATCAGGGCTACAATCAATAGTGTTTTCAGCCCCATGTGCTGCTACAGCAGTAGCAGCAGCAGCATAAACTCCGAATGGCTCCAGGCCAGCTTCTGTCAGACTGACTTTCTTCTGTCCAGGTCAGTCCAGCCCTGGGTAGAACCAGGGGCTGAAATAAAAAGGCCTAATTTGCTGAACTCTGCTAAATTTAAATATGCATTTTTATTGAACATTAACAAAAAAATCACCACAAGTATTATCTAAGGCAAGATAACCCAACAAGCTAATTCATGGGAAAATTTAACCAACCTCTTAAAATTAAAAAATACTTTTTATTTATCTTTGATAATTGTATACATGTATATAGGAATTTAAGAAGCCATTCTCCCCACAGATTACCTTCTCTTATCCTTCTCTCGCTTCTAAAAACTTTTTTTTTTTTTTTTGAGATGGAGTCTTACTTGCTTTTTAACCTAGGCTGACCTAGAACTTGCTATGTAGCCCAAGCTGGTCTGAATTCCTGCTAATCCTCCTGCCTCAGCCTTCTAAGTGCTAGGGTTATAGGCATTTTTCAGGATTTCCAGCTCAATCTACTTAAAACATTTATTTATTTATTTAATATGTGTGTGTGTGTGTGTGTGTGTGTGTGTGTGTGTATGTATGTATGTCTGTGCCATGATGCATGTGTAGTGGTTGGTTCTCTCTTTCTCTTTCTACCTTGTTGAGGCAGGGTCTTGTTTCTACCTTGCTGTGTACTCCAGATGAGTTGCAACAGTATGAGCAGTTCTCTTGTCTCTGCCTCTCATCTTTCCATAAGAATGCTCAGATCACAGATGAGCACCAGGAGTGTCCCTCGCTTTTTTTTTTTTTTTTTTTTTTTTTTTTTCTTCCGAGACAGGGTTTCTCTGTATAGCCCTGGCTGTCCTGGAACTCATTCTATAGACCAGGCTGGCCTCCAACTCAGAAATCTGCCTGCTGGGATTAAAGGCATGCACCATAACTGCCTGGCAAGGAGTGTGCATTTTTAATCCATCCGGGTTTGGGGTGGGAATCCAGTTGTTGTCAGCCTTGTCTGGTAAGGCTTTTCCTTGCTGAACCACCTCTGCTGCCTTCAATTTACCTTCTCAGGTGTTCATGCACTCTGCACACTTAATTCAGATAAGTGCCATTAATTGCTGATTTTGCAGAAAAGCTATGTAGGTTAGAGCTGTCTTGAAGATGCTCACAGAACATGTATCAGCATTGTCTGAGTTTTCTGAAGGGGAAGCAGAATTCTCCACCCTCTTTCATGCTTCTTTCTCTTTATGGACAAATTTTCATAAGTTGTACCAGGCACATGGGAGACAAAAAAAAAGTGACCTGGGTTCTTCATTTTGTAGAATTATAAACCAAACTTCAGAAAACTTAGAGAAATTAACTTAAGAGTATTTTGGGTAATTGACTAGACTGGGATGTCCATTCTTGTATGTATGAACACAGTGCAGGTACAGAAAACCTTTGATGGAAAGAAACCTAGACCCTCAGAAGATCTAAGCATCTATTAAAGGGTCTCTTGGGTCCTTTCCCCTTGTGCAGTACGCTTTAAAATCTGTTCTGTGTCACCCCAGACCCATTGTCCCTTTGTAATCCACATTGACTCAGAAGTCTTGCGTGGACTGGTAGGCATGAATGACGTCCTTCTTTTGTGCTGCATGAAAGAAGCAACCTCACCTTTCTCTGGGTTCAGAGGGGAAATTAGTCTTCGATAGAGAGCGAGAAATTGGCTGAGCTGATAGACGGCTTTCAGGAGAGTGGCCTATATATTTTCTTGGCTCTGGCTTCTTTTTTCTTCTACTTATAAAACGAGGGTTAGTGAAACTCACCTCCCAGTGAGAGCTTCTACCCTCTAGATTGATAAAAACCCAGTGGAGGTGGCATAGATATTTCAGAAAACAGCACTGTGGAGCAACCCTGCAGTTTTCAATTAGGTTCCTGGGAATGTGGTTGTCAGTGTAAGGGCGGGTTAGTGGGGGGGGGTGGACCCTGTGAATGTCCACTCAAGGTTTTAGGTGGCGGGGTGGACCCTGTGAATGTCCACTCGAGGTTTTAGGTGGCTGGCCAGGGCGATAGTAGTCTATCAGGAAATTATTATGGGAAGAAACGCTACCTCTTCTTTTCCTCTCCTAATAAGAGGTTCAAGCAGACAGAGGAAATTAGAAGCCGACTCAAAGTACTGCCTTGGAAGACCTCTGGCCAGGAAAAGGACAGTCTGCGTGTGTGTCCATGTTGGGAAAGAGGAGAGACAGAGGGCAGAAAGGCCTCTTCCTTACTTTTCATTCTGTGTTGGTTCCCAGGTAAAATGTAGTCAGGAAATACAATACAGAACATGGTATTTGATTGACTTTTTGTTTGTCTGTTTAAGGTGTGGTCTTTCATGTCCTTTCCCTAGAGGTAGGTGGGACTGTAATAATAGACACCCATCCATTTTGTGTATATGTGTGTGTGTGTGTGTGTGTGTGTGTGCACGCGCACACACATGTTCTTAGCTGATAACATTACAAACATCTGGGGAAATGAATAGTATTTTCCCTGATTAATCTAGAATAGGAGGCCTTTGTAACTGCTTTGGAAGAAAGTTGATCATCTTTGGACATGGAGGACACAATATGAACACCTGATGAAGATTACTTTTTAATTTTCTTAAATAATTGGGCGAGATACTATCAGGAAGGCACGCACAGAATCTTAACAGCGGGCAATCTTGTATCTCTTAGGGAGTTCCATATGCCCACATTTAAACTAATTAAAATATATGTCCAGCTGTTGTTTTGAGAAAAAAAAATCTCTCAAAACATCCCCAAGTTCTTTAAGAAACAGTGAACTGTTTATTTTTTGTCAATATCTTGGGGGAGATTTTAAACTTTCAGTAAAATCTTTACTTTGCTTGACGTGGGATTGAGAGAGTTTTGTCTGAGAGAACTAGTCAGAATTTAAGCTTCTTTATCAAATCTATTAGAGAGAAAGAGAGAGAGAGAGAGAGAGAGAGAGAATGTGTCTATGCCAGGATTTTAGATTTAACATTAACTGCTCTTGGTTCATCCTTATGCAAATATTATACTCTGACAAATGCAGACAGTTTGTGGAATGGCAGCTCATAAGCGCTGTCCTGGGCTTTTGTTCGCCCCTGTCTTCTGGCATCGCTTTGCCGCTGCTGCTCAGGTGTGAGAGGCTGGGCACAGATGTTTTGCAAACATCACTTAGTATTAACAGTGACAAGTAAACCCAGGTTCATTGGGTATTTAGGTTAAATCTGAGAAAGGATTCAGCTGCATTTTGTTGTGCTGATCATGCTGAAGGTAAAGGCAGTTTTGTTTTTGACACACTAGCAATTCTCTTATAGGAAAAGTTTACTCTCCTGGCTGGGGAGACAGCTCCTTGCTCAGAACTGTGTACTGCTCTTGCAAAGGCCCTGAGCTCTGTTCTCAGCACCTAAATCCACAGGCTCACAATTGTCAGTAACTCCAGCTCCAGGGGGACCTGAAACCTCTGGCTTTCATGAACACTTGCTTGCACACTCACTCACTTGTACAAACCTCAACACAGGAACACACACACACACACACACACACACACACACTCACACACACACTTGAAAAAAAAAACCTTAAAAAAAAAAAAACCACAACAGCCTACTATCAAAATACAACCGATGGCAGTGAATGAAACTTTCATCTTTTTGCTTTGATTTTTAACATATGCTATTATAAGTGTGATTAAGGTTTTCTTCCTTTGATATTTTATTAGCGTATGAAGCAATAACTGATTTTGATTTTGGTGTTGATTATGTGTCCAGACATTTTACTGAGTTCGTTTATTAGTATTTGTCACGTGGGAAGCCTGGAGTTTTGTACATATGTTTTTGTTTGTGAACATAAGTACGTCTGCCTCTTCCAGGGTGGGGTCCTCATCTTATTCTCCCACAGGATGACTATTTAGAGGAGAATCATTCAGATTTTTACATGGCATGTGGTGAGAGCGATGGCCTTTACACATGTAACCTTTATTATGGTCAGAGAAAGGGTTTTGTTTTGTTTTAAATATCCCTACCCACCCCATGGTTTCCTCTTCCCCATCTCTCTCCCACCCCCACCCACTCCTCCTCCAGTTCTCTTCTGAAAAGGGCAGACCTCCCATGGATAGCAACCACACATGATATAGCAAGTTGCAGAGAAGAGCAGGTACCTCCCATCCTATTAAGGCAAGACAACCCAGTATGAGGAAAAGAGTCCCCAAAGCAGGCAAGAGTCAGAGACAGCCCCTGCTCCCACCTTTAGGGGTCCCACAAGAAGACTATGGTACACAATGCTATAATATGTACGCAGAGGGCCTGCATCAGTCCCATGAAGGTTCTCTCCATGTCCATTCGGTCCCTGTGAGCCCCCGTGAGCCCCTGTGAGCCCCTGTGAGCCCCTGTGAGCCCCTGTGAGCCCTGTGAGCCCCTGTGAGCCCCTGTGAGCCCTGTGAGCCCCTGTGAGCCCTGTGAGCCCCTGTGAGCCCCTGTGAGCACAAGTTAGTTGATTCTGTTAGTTTTCTTGTGGTTTCCTTGACCCATTCTGGCTCTTTTTTTTTTTTTTTTTTTCCAAGACAGGGTTTCTCTGTATAGCCCTGGCTATCCTGGAACTCACTTTGTAGACCAGGCTGGCCTCGAACTCAGAAATCCGCCTGCCTCTGCCTCCTGAGTGCTGGGATTAAAGGTGTGCGCCACCACGCCCGGCTCTTTTTTTTTTTTTTTTTCATTTCTTTTATTAATTTTTTTTTACACTCTGCACTGGCTAGTTTTTGTGTCAACTTGACACAGCTGGGTTATCACAGAGAAAGGAGCTTCAGTTTGGGAAATGCCTCCATAAGATCTAGCTGTGAGGCATTTTCTCAATTAGTGATCAAGGGGGAGAGGCCCCTTGTGGGTGGGACCATCTCTGGGCTGGTAGTCTTGGGTCCTATAAGAGAGCAGGCTGGGCAAGCCTGGGCAAGCAAGCCAGTAAGGAACATCCCTCCATGGCTTCTGCATCAGCTCCTGCTTCCTGACCTGCTTGGGTTCCAGTCCTGACTTCCTTGGTGATGAACAGCAGTATGGAAGTGTAAGCCGAATAAACCCTTTCCTCCCCAACTTGCTTCATGGTCATGATGCTTTGTCCAGGAATAGAAACCCTGACTAAGACAAATTGGTACCAGGAGTGGGGTATTCCTGTGACAACCTGACCATGTTTTGGGGAGGACTGTGGAAGGACTTTGGAACTTTGGGCCAGAAGATCCATTCTGTGTTAAGAGCTCTGTGGGATGTTGTGTAGGAGCTTGGAAGATAATGTTGAGAACAGTGCAGAAGATGGAGGCCTNGGCATGGCTGGAGAAGTGACCCAAGCCCTTGGAGGATCCCAGAAGATCGTGAGTTGGATCCCAGACATTGGAAGGTTGGAGATTGTTTTTTGCTTTTGATTGTGACTGTACCCTGATATTTTTCCCTCTTGAAGGAAGTTTTTAAATGAAGCCCACAGTTAAGAGACTTTGAATTTTAAAGTACTTTGAATTTTAAAAACACCCCTCCCTCCCCCCATCAACAAACTGGGACACCATTAAAACAGCAGCATGTATGGATTATTTGCTACAGTAAAGGCAATACTATTCCTGCATTAAAAAAAATACTGGATATTTTAAAAGGATTGAACTTTTAATATGTAAAGACTGTGGGACTTTTAAGTTATTTAAGATCTTGGGGATGAGTAAGAACTAAGGGTTGAGGCTTACTAGTGATGTATTTGTGTGTCAAGTTGACAAGGGGTCAATTGTACTGGCTAGTTTTGTGTCAACTTGACACAGCTGGGGTTATCACAGAGAAAGGAGCTTCAGTTGGGGAAATGCCTCCATAAGATCTAGCTGTGAGGCATTTTCTCAATTAGTGATCAAGGGGGAAAGGCCCCTTGTGGGTGGGACCATCTCTGGGCTGGTAGTCTTGGGTCCTATAAGAGAGCAGGCTGAGCAAGCCTGGGGAAACAAGCCAGTAAGAAACATCCCTCCATGGCTTCTGCATCAGCTCCTGCTTCCTGACCTGCTTGAGTTCCAGTCTTGACTTCCTTGGTGATGAACAGCAGTATGGAAGTGTAAGCCGAATAAACCCTTTCCTCCCCAACTTGCGTCATGGTCATGATGCTTTGTCCAGGAATAGAAACCCTGACTAAGACACACTCCATATTTTATTCCTCTCTTCCCCCCTCGCCCCATCTACTTTCCGACTGTTCCACATCCCATACCTCCTCCCTACCCACCTGTCTTCTTATGGATGCCCCCCATCCCCCACCTCACCTGACCTCTAAACTCTCTGGGGCCTCCAGTCTCTTGAGGGTTAGGTGAATCATCTCTGAATGAACACAGACCTGTCAGTCCTCTGCAGTATATGTGGTGAGGGCCTCATATCAGCTGGTGTATGCTGCCTGGTTGGTGATCCAGTGTCTGAGAGATCTCAGGAGTCCAGGTTAATTGAGACTGCTGGTCCTCCTACAAGATCGCCCTTCTCCTCAGCTTCTTTCAGCCTTCCCTAATTCAACAACAGGGGTCAGCTGCTTCTGTCCATTGGTTGGGTGCAAATATCTGCAGCTGACTCTTTCAGCTACTTGTTGGGTCTTTCAGAGGGCAGTCATGATAGGTCCCTTTTTGTGAGCACTCCATAGCCTCAGTGATAGTGTCAGGCCTTGGGACCTCCCCTTGAGTTGGATCCCATTTTGGACCTGCTGCTGGACCTTCTTTTCCTCAGGCTCCTCTCCATTTCCATCCCTGTAATTCTTTCAGACAGGAAGAATTATGATATGGGTCAGAGTTGTGAGTGTAGGATGGCAACCCCATTCCTCACTTGATGCCCTGTCTTCCTGCTAGAGGTGGGCTCTGTAAGTTCCCTCTCCCTACTGTTGGGCATTTCATGTGAGGTCCCTCCCTTTGAGTCATGAGAGTCTCTCACTTCCTAGGTCTCTGGTACATTCCGGAGTGTTCCCCCCAAACTCCTATCTCCTGAGGTTGCCTGTTTCCATTCTTTCTGTTGGCCCTCAGGGCTTCAGTCCTTTTCCCTCACCCAATACCAGACCAGGTTCCCCTCTTCTCCCCACTCCCCCACTTTTCCTTCCAGGTCCTTCCCTCCCTCCCCACTTCTGATTCCTTTAGTGATCAGAGAAATGCAAATCAAAACAACCCTGAGATTTCACCTTATACCAATCAGAATGGCTAAGATCAAATCTACAGGCAACAATACATGTTGGAGAGGATGTGGGGAAAGAACACTCCCGGTGGGATTGCAAACTGGTACAACCACTCTGGAAATCAATAAGGAGGTTCCTCAGAAAATTGGAAATAGATCTACCTGAAGACCCAGCTTTACCACTCTTAGGAATATACCCAAAAGATGCCCCACCATGCCACAGGGGCACGTGTTCCATTATGTTCATTGTGGCCTTATTTGTGACAGCCAGAAACTGTAAACAACCCAGGTGTCCCACAACAAAAGAATGAATACAGAAAATGTGGTTCATTTACACAATGGAATACTACTCAGCTATTAAGAATCAGGACATCCGCAGGGCGGTGGTGGCACATGCCTTTAATCCCAGCACTTGGGAGGCAGAGGCAGGCAGATTTCTGAGTCCGAGGACAACCTGGTCTACAGAGTGAGTTCCAGGACAACCAGGGCTACACAGAGAAACCCAGAATGAGGAAATCCTGAGTTTTGCAGGCAAATGGATGGAACTAGAAAATATCATCCTGAGTGAGGTAACTGATATCCAAAAGAACATGCATAGTATGGACTCACTAGTAAGTGGATATTATACAAAAAAGTGTAGAATACCCAAGATACAGTCCACAGAACTCAAAAAGGAAGAAAGGAAACCTTCTGGCTCCTATAATTCTTCTTCCTCTTCTGAAGGGTTTCCTGACCCTGCCTAATGCTTGGCTGTGGGTCTCTGCATCTGTTTCCATCAGTTGCAGGATGAAGCCTGTCTGATGACAATTGGACTAGGCAGTAATCTGAGTGTAGCAGAGTACCATTAGGAATCATTTCATTGACCATTTTTTTTAGTTGTGTTTAGATCTACTCTAGGTCTTTGGGCTATCCAGCCTTGGGGTCTTGGGTCTCCAGGCAGTGTCAGGGATGGGCTTCCTGTCATTCTGTGGGTCTCAAGCTGGACCAGTCATTGGTTGGCCATTCCTACAATTTTTGTATCACCTTTATCAAAAATCATCCTGTAGGCAGGACAAATTATATGCTGAAGGTTTTGTGGTTGGGTCAGTGTTCCAGTCCCTCCACTGGAAGTCTTACCTAATTAGAGGAGGTGGCCAGATCAGGCTCTGTATTTCCCATTACTAGAGGTCTTAGCTAAGGTCACCCCACCCCCTAGCAGATCCCTGGAAGTTTCTATTGCACAAGTTTTCTAGCTCATCCCCAAGATACTCCCCCAATTCTAGTTGCCTCTCCCAGTACTCTCTCCCTCTATGCTCCCCCTACCTGATCCCTCCAGTTCCCATCCCTACTTGCAACCCCAACTTCACCAGTGATGAACACAGTACAAATGCTTCTAGCTTTCGATCATACTTCTTGGAATCTGCAGAAGGGCCTGAAGGCAAATGCAGAAATGGTAGTACTCACTGCAGCTCAGAGCCAGAGCCACCCCCACCCAAACACTTAACTGGTGGTCAAATGGATGAAATTGGTAGACTTCCTAATCAAAAGGTAAACAATTTTCAGATCTATGCAACAGATATTTAAATCATTACACTAAAGTGCAGGTAGTCAGGCTTATACGATGTTATAAGATGACATATGAGATCACAAAAATCCAATTTCTATAAAAGGTAAGTCTATAGGGACAAAGCAGTGCCTGCCTAGGATGGGTACAGGAATGGGGATTGGAGTATATGGGGGTGAAAGAAATACGCTATAATTTATGTATTTTCTAAATTTCAACGAAATGTGCCCTGAAAATGGACATATTTTGCAGCATGGAAACTCACCTCATTAGAATTTGAATAAATGGACCAGAAAGATGGCCCAGCAGGTAAAGGTACTTGTAGCCAAGCCTGATGACCTGAGTTCCATCTTCAGGACACACATGATTGGAGATGTTCTTTACTGAGTCCTCCAAGCCCCACCCCCAAACAAATAAATGAATGACAGTTAATAAAAAATAAATAAATATTGGTTAGCCATGAATTGCATGACATTTGGGAATGGCATATGAAGAACCTTAAAGTCAGATTTAGACTGTTACCTTCAGAGAACAGCTGGTACTCTCTAGATTAATGTTTATGACTCATATCACTCCTGGTAACTGTGTTGTTAGTCATTACACAGAAAGACATGACATGTTTCTAAATCAATATCTAGAATATGTTTTATTGTATTTGAACTTTTATTTATTAATATTATTATCATCATTATTATTGTTATTGTGTGTGTGCATGCACATGTCAAAGTGTGTATATGGAGGTCAGAGGACAACTTCTTTAGGTCACTTTTCTCCTTCCACTGTGGGTCCAGGGGATTAAACTCAGGTTGGCAGGCCTCTGCCATAAGTATTTTTACCTACTAAGGCATCTTACTTGCCTGGGGTTTTATTACTGGAAGCACCTACCACTAACTCCAAAGTTCTGCCTCTTCTACTTTCTTGGTTGGAGGACTAAAGATTTTGTCCTAATATATCTGCCCTTCTAATGGACTATAAGTCTGTACTGCAGAGAAGCAGCCTCGGGGGACAAGCACTCATTGTGCCTGCTTTGATGACTTTCCATTGGGCTACATCAGTTCATCCTTGCAAGGCAGGATAAAAAGACCCACAGACCAGAATAGATGTGCTATGGAGTTTTTGATGGAAATAGTAATGAAAGCTTTGCCGGCTTTGAAGCAGGATAGATTCATCCTTTGTCTGGACATCCTTCTTTAGGGACGGAGTCCCAGAAACCAGCGTCCAGACTTCCTTAGCAAAGGACAAGGCTGAGATTGGGGCTTTTTAGGATCACTACCATAAGGCTTCTTCAGTCTTTACCATAAGAATCTCACCACAACTCAAAACAAATTAAATTGCCTGCCAAGGAGACCACACAATCCAGGCCCCAAGGTTTAAACATTTAGTGTTCTTTCTAGAAAAAAATATCGTCTTCTTCAGTCTCATTACCAGGTTGTTGTTGAAAATTATTTAATCTCAATAGGGGTTTCTAACCTGTGTTTGAGCATTCATTCATCAGATAAAAGACATACAACCGTTATCTTTATAATAAGCCTTAATCAATACTAGAATTGGGCAGATATCTACCCTCTATGCTATTAGAATCTATTTTTCTATTATCTCTCTCTGTCTCTCTGTCTCTGTCTGTCTGTCTCTGTCTGTCTCTGTCTGTCTCTGTCTCTCTCTCTCATGGTCTCCTCAGACCACAAGCCCAGGAACCCAAGCATCCCACCCATCTCTCTTCTGCCTAACTATTGTCTGTAGCCATCTTTATTCACCAACCAGGGATATCTTGGGGCAGGGGCAATGTTATAGAGTGTTACTTGAGTATGTCACTTGGGTATGTGCAAATTCTTTATCATACCTAGGTGTAACCAGGCCTGGGGGTGGTGGTGGCAATATTTAGCATTTCAATATAGGCAAAAGGTCAAACATCAACAGCAGGTATGTTCTTACTCCTGAGGACGTCACTGGGGAGTTTTGCTGAAAGCTGTTTTCTGTTGCAGCTGGTCTGAGGTAGCACTCCTGGACCACATTTTAACGAGAAATTAGATGCTTTCCTACTTCTTAGAAGAACAGAATACAATGTACTTGGAGGATGACTCTAGAAGCAAGCATTTTCCTTTTCAATGATGCTCCTTTAATTTTACACAGAAAAAGAGTTTTTTGTGAGACTCAAGGATCTAAGGAACAATTTGATGGTTATTTTTGAACACATTACAAAGAAACAGCCAGGACCTCGTGGAGAGTTCAGAGACTTGTGCTGAATCATCAAGAGGGTAGTCTTGAGGGAGACTTGAACTGAGGAATCTGCTCTATGATGATCAAGCTTCTTAGAGTTTCTACTATCTTATATAATATTTTTGTGATTAAAACAATGATTGTGCATGCTTGTGGGACACAGTGTGAAGTCTCAATGCAGATATATATTGGATAGCAACCAATGTCATTTACATAGCCAACAACTGAAACAGTCAACTTTTCCTTGTAATGAGAAAATCCAACATCTTCTTTTTTTTCTTTCTGGTTATCTTGAAATATACAGTCTGCTATTGTTTTCCATAGTCAGTCTGCTGGGTAGAAAATACTAGAATTTAGTTTCCCTTTCTAACTCATTCCTCCACTCCCTCTATTCTTATCCTGGCAAATCTCACTGTTACCAGTATTCTACTCTTATTTTTTTAAAAAAGATTTATTATTATTATTATAATTATATGTAAGTACATTGTAGCTGTCTTCAGACACACCAGAAGATGCCCATTACAGATGGATGTGAGCCACCATGTGGTTGCTGAGAATTGAACTCAGGACCTTTGGAAGAGCAGTCAGTGCTCTTAACTGCTGAGCCATCTCTCCAGCCCAGTATTCTACTCTTAGAACTGTTTTAGATTCCACAAGTTCAAGTGATAATGGAATGTTACTCCATCTGTGCCTGGCTTATTTCCCCTTCTATACTACTCATCTATAATGGAACAAATAATAAGAGAGTTTCATTCTCTTAGTAGCTGAATAGCATTCTGTTGTCTATATGTGACACATTTTCTTTGTCCATTCATTCATCGATTCACTTGTAGTTGCTTCTATATTGTGGCCATCATGAATAGTATTTACTGCAGAAAACATGGGTCAGCAGATGTCTCCCTGAAATACTGATTTCATTTCCTTTGGATTTATACCCAGTGATAGGATTTCTGGTTTATATAGCAGTTCCACTTCCAGTGGTTCTGTTTTGATGTTATTTACGCTATTAATGTTAAAGAAGAAGAGGTTGCTTATCTCCAAACCAATAGCTAACACTTTCAAAGGACAAGTTGCTGTAGTTTAAAACTCTGCAGCATCTTGGTGAAGACTTTATCTGAGCCGTGTGCTGCATCTGCTTAATTAATCTCATTTAACCCTCCCAATGACCCAGCAAGACAAGCTCAGTGATATAGTTATGTTACAGACGAGGACATTGATGCTTAGAGAATAATAGTCTTGGGTCATACCCATTTGCATGCTTGATCTCTCCCATAATGCCTTTTGACTCTCTCACAGGTCATGGATTTCTCAGCCACAGTTGCACATTGAAGTTACTTTCTTAGCTAAGGGCATTGCAACAAAACCACAGCAGACGGAATGATTCAAACAATAGAAAAGGCTTTGGCCAAGTCACCCAGCAGTTCAGTTTCTGGTGTCTCTTCTGCATGTTTGCAGATGTGCACATTGTTCATGCATCCTCAGAAGACAGAGAAGAGAGAAGGCTTCTCTCTTATGGCTAATAATGCCTCTTTTCCTTTATGATTTATTCAGCTCCCAAAAGCTCCTGTTTCCAGATATCACAGGGTTGGGGTTTGGTATGGCTTTAGGCCTTAAAGATATACATTTAGAAGAAGTGCATTTAGACCACAGATAGCTGTCACCTAGGGTCTTTACTAAAATGGCACCTGAGTACCATCAATACCAAAGAAATCATTTGACAAACCTGGATTGAGTGGCAGAGAGCACTCTAGAGAGATGCCCTTTGGTGTGGACTCAGGTGAGTCTTCTTGTATAAGGAGGCTTGTTGTGGTTATCAATTACAATGCAAAGGCTAAGGGGATTGAAAGGGAAATAGATGATGGTTCAGGATAGTCACTAATTGCAATGGCCACGTCACCTAGGAGACACTATTCTTTGGAGGCTGACAAATGACAATTCAATATAAGATCCATCTCCTCTTCAGCTGTGGCTACATCTGTAAAGCCTTCTGAGAATCCACCCCAAATTATGGTTGGCTGAGCCTTCTTAGGACTTACACTCAGAGAGGAGGCAGAGAATCCTTGGTACTATAGGCAAGGAAGAGATTTTGGCTGATAATGCATTTTTGACTTCACTCTTATTTCACTGTGACTCCTGCACAAAGATTTAATAGTCATGTTTTAATTTCTTATTGCTTACCTGTTCTATCATGTTTTCTCTGTTATTCCTCTTACCTATACCATCTACTTGCCCTCTCATCCCTACTTTATTTACTCTCATTCACTCTCTTTATACCTCTCTTAATATTCCTCTCCCTCCCCCCTTTCTCTCCTTCTCTCTCTCTGTGCATAGGAAAGAGGATGACTGCTGTTTCCCTACTACCACAAAATATGTAGCTGAGTGTCTCACAGCTGGGAAATCACAGAGTTAGCACATCTAGAAAGCAATGGATAAACCCCACCCCAGGAAAGCCAGTTGCATGATAGCCATCTCTCTCCTGCCAGGCAATATGATCTCATATCACCTCGAATGATCATTTTCAACAGCTTTAATGATTTTTAAGCCTCTGATTACTCCCACAGCACCTACTGTTTACTTTCCACCTTTCCGTCTCTGCTGATCTTGTGTTGATTCCCGTTCTTACCTTAAGTCATTCTCTTCCACGGGAAGTATCCAGAAATCTGCTCTAACACATGCCTAGCCTGAGTCAGATGCACCACAAAGCTAAGGAACAAATCTGCCTTATTCAAAGCCTTTCTTCTCTGCTCATTCTCCTGCAAAACATTACCACGGTCACAAAGTTTGTTTTGTGATGTCACTGCTCCTGTCAGACCTACAGCCATCCATCATAAGACACGTCCCGATTTCAGAGCCATTAAGATGTGAAAGCCCTGTCTTCAAACCAGTGAGATGTGGCAAGATGAGAGGAAAGTCTGTATTGACAGACATTTCTAGAGAAATTCTACAGGAAGAGGGCAAGTGACAGCACATTGATTTTGCCCAAGAAGTTTGTGTGTTTCCTGTTTTGCTTCTATTTTTCATGGCACCCATGCACAGGGCTGGTGAAGAAAGTGGGCAGGATAATCTAATGGTTCCTAGATCCTTGGTCCCTATTCCTGAGCCCAGGATGCAGATCCTCATTGCACTGCAGGATGCAAGTCAAAACATCAAGTTGTAATATATATATATATATATATATATATATATATATATATATATATATATATATATATATATATAAGCTGCAGTCATGTCCTGTGACCTATACCTTAATAAGGCATGAAAAGGCACACTTAAACCTCAATTTCTACCACTGGGTATTTAGTAACACTTCTTTCTAGAAAAGAGGGCTGGACTGGATCATGTCTGCTAAGCTACCGCTGGAAGAGACTTGGGTTTGCTTATATATTTGTTAAAAATTTAAACAGAAAAAAGGCCTTGGATTTATTTTTTTGAACCCAAAAGAGAGAATAGATTCAGATAACGAATATATTGTTATAGGAGGCTACTGCTGATATTTTAGATAAAAGTGGTTAAAAATGAATATATACCACACTATTTTATTAACTGCATTTGTATACACACACACACACACACACACACATACACACACACACACACACACACACACACACACAGAGAGAGAGAGAGAGAGAGAGAGAGAGAGAGAGAGAGAGAGAGATTTTTAAAGTTAAGAGTAGATATCCCTAATTAAAGGGTGGTGTGCTTGTATCTGCCTGCCTGCCTGTCTGTCTGTTGCCTCCCTCCATGTCTGTGTCTGTGTTTCCTCCTTAAAAAAATGTTTGTGTATATATATATATATATATATATATATATATATATATATATATATATATATATAATTAATTTTGTTTTTCAAGACAGGGTTTCTCTGTGTAGCCCTGGCTGTCCTGGAACTCACTCTGTAGACCAGGCTGGCCTTGAACTCAGAAATCCACCTGCCTCTGCCTCCTGGGTGCTGGGATTAAAGGCATGTGCCACCACTGCCCAGCTCATGTTTCCTCCTTTATAAGAGAACTTCTTCCATTGAGATCCCATTTATTCTTCCAGGATTACAAAGCAGACCATGAGATATTGCTGAGAGAAGTAGGTTTCTGTAAAGAAAGCATAAGGAATCCTAACTCAGTCTTCTCTTTCACAGGCTCTGACTCCATTACTTAATAAGAGCACCTCGCTGCTAAAAGAGCCATGCTTTGTGCCTGGCGTTTTTTGACCAGATACAGCGGAGCCTCCCATAGGAGAGTGTGTGATAAGCAAATCCTGAGCTGGCTGCCTTTAAGGCACTCAGAGATGGTCTCCAGCAGAGGTCTCCTTATGCTGTTATGCAGTAGGGTTCTTAGAGCGCTTTAGAAATAGCATACACATGTGAATAGTGATTGCAATGCCTCTTGTAGTTTCGGTTGGAGTTGTCACTGATTATCCAGAGACCTTTGGGTAGTTTACCAATGAGTGCACATGTCATTGAAGGGGTGCTCATTCTTTGAGGCCACTCCTAGGTTTTTTTTTGACATCAGCTTCAAATTCTAGACAACCTCAGCTCCTTAGTGTGGTTTTCAATTGATACCAGTAGAAAAAGGTTCTCCTCCTCTCATGAGGTATTTGGAAACTCCACATGCATTTGTAGGGAATTTTATTTGTCTCCTGATACAGATCTACCATGACCTTAGATGGGAAGTTTCAGGAGATTCCCTTAATGTCGTCCTTCTGTCAGCACCATAGTGGGAAAATATTGAGTAATGCTGACCAAACGTAGTCCCATGAGGACCTTCCTTTATAAGCAGTGGCTTTGTCGATCCTCAGAGCCCTCTTGCTCTTCCCTTCATAGGTTTGGATGCCAGGCATGGAAGCCAGGGTTGCCCAAGCTCCTTCCCAAATGGTGTTTGTATTGGGAAATTCCTCATAATAAAAATAATAGCATAGACACTTGAATACTGGTGTTTGGAGTATCATTATTCATAGCAATCAAAAAGAGAAAACAATCCAAACAGCCATAGATGGATGATGGGTTAAAAATAAATGTTTATATTATTTATATACATAATGGAATATTAGTCACCTCTAAAAGAGAGCAAATTTCTAATACATTCTGTAATATAAATGAGCTTTGAAGACATTATATTCCTTCAATTAGCTGGATACAAAAGGACAATCCTTGTAAGACTCTACTTATATGAGATTCCTAGAACAGTCACACTCAGAGAAACAGGAAAAAGAAAGATGCTCGCCGGAGGCTAAGGGAGGGAGGAAGAGGAATCAGTTTAATGGATAAAGAATAGAGCTCTAGAGATGGGTAGGCAGAGTGTTGGAACAACATGAATGCCAGCAACACTGAAACATTCCCTAGAAAGACTAAAAATGTTCAACTCATCGTTATTGACATTTTACCTCAATAAGAGTAAGTAAATAAAAGTTATTAAATATTCATTTGCTCCTTCATAATAAACTACCCAAGTTTCCCTCCCCCCCCCAAAATAACAAAAGGGAAACCATTAGGAAATATTTAGATTTGTCCATTCAGAGGGTGTCCAAGTTAGCATTAACTGTCAACTGGGCAGAGCCAAGATTCACCTGAGCTAGGTTCAAGGGAGTTGTCTCTGTCAGGTTGCAATGTAGGCATGCCTATGAGGGTTGAGACTATTGTTAACTGTTGCAGAAGGGGCCAGTTCATTGTGAAGAGCAACACCAGACCCAGGTCAGGTAGTCTTGGGCTGTATCCTGGCTAAGCATGGATGAGAGAGCCAGCAAGCAACACTCCTCTGCCATTTCTTCACCAAGTTCTTGCTTGAGCACCTGTTCTGATATCTTTTCAAGCATGAACTTGGCAGTGGCCATGAAGCATCTGCAGGGAACAGTATATGAGTGCTTCACTAACTCTACTGTGGCCATAGAGACCACTTGGACTCTACTGGGTCATGACCCACTTGGCAAGGACCTGTGGTGAATTGGTGGCCTCTATGCTTATTACCTACTTATTACCAACTCTCCTTGCTTTTGCTATGCTGTCTCTACTCATAGCAATATTTAGTTTCACTTTGTCAGTCATGGGCAAGGCTGAAAGCCCTGTGGATGAGACTCTACTTCTCTCAATAATCTTTTGAAAGGTAACCACCCCCCTCTCCTCTCCTTGCCTTTATCGATCTTCCAGATGTGACCACTAATCCTGGGTATTTTAGGACATGTAATCACATCTCTAGAGAAGCAGCTACGGTTGCATTGAGGAAGCCTGGGGCAGTTGTGGAGGGTGGTGGGTCCTGCTTGCGTAACTGTTCTGAGGAAGCTATGTCGGATCAACAGAGACTTAGAAAATAGGCAAGCTATGCCTGATTGATAGAGACTTAAAATTGGTTCTTAGAAAGATGATATTAGGGTTGGATAGGTGCATATCAAGAAAGGTTGCTCAGTACAGTGAGCACATCTCTGACTGCAATTAAAAACGTCTTATGACAGAGAGGTGCTACTTGATGACTAGACATACTGACACATGTTTAATCTGTCTCTCACCTGCATAACTCTATAACTGCCTTTGCTACCAGTTGGGTATGTGCTCATGTCTACAGGACATGCCTGGCTAGACACTTATTTTTGACTTGCTGAAACTGTTCTTGGTAATACAAAATAAGGTTGGGGGGGCGGTCATTGAACCAGCGGGAGTGGGGAAGGAGGAAGGGAAACTATTGGGGGCCTTTTGTAATGATGGTGCTTTTATCATGCTGATGTTATGATTTCTTTTAATAAAATAACCAATGATGTCACTGCTCGGGCGGGCAGGATTGTGATTATATGGATAAAGATGACTGGAGCTCTTGGGAGCCACTTGCTCTGAAAGTCAACAGGTGGTCAGTGTCTTCATTTGTGCCAATCCCCCTTCCCCATCTCTAGACCTTGCAGCTGGGGCTGGTCTCTGCATGAGCTGTGATGTGGAAGAATAAGACAAACAAACCCTTTGCTCCGGGGGCGAGGTGCTTTTGGTCAGAGTGTGCTATCTGAGGAGAGGCAGAAAGAAAACCTGGGAGAGTGAATACATGTACTGACGACTCATGAAAGGGAGAAGATTGTGTTGAACAATTTTGAGAGCTCTAAGTGCTTTGTCTCACATGGCACTGATACAAACCAAGGCGGCGCTCTAGGGATGAAACATATATTCCCATGAGCCGTAGATCCTGACTGAGCTCGATGCTTTGGGTGTTTGCAACACTTTCTTCCTCTTCCTGGAGAACCCGCACTTGCCAAGTGACCTCATCATCCCGGGTCTGCGTGAGGTCGGCCATCAGCAAGGAGCATTCGGTGGCGTGAGTGCTTAGTGCTCTCTTCAGCCATTTACAACCGAGTTTAAAAATAAGCAACAGCCAAAAATGCGAAATAAATGAAATGGAATCAGCTTAAGGTCTATCTCCCTTTCCTCGCACATTGCTTTTTGATTTTATGAAATCTTCCGCCCATAGTTGAAAGAGCAGGAGCTTTGGCGCTCAGCATTGATTTTCGTACTGTTATGATCCCTAACCTCTCTCAGCCTCAGTTTCCTTATTTTCAAATGAATTGGAAATACAACCTTTTCTGGGTGTCTTTGAGGAATAAGTGAGATAAGAAAAGGGCTCAAGCCATAAACGATCAATGCACAGCGAATGTTGGATAAAGTCCAGCTCATCTGCCTTTTTGCTCTCTTCCCCTCCTCGCTGCTGAACAAGACATCAGAGGTGCAGAGATGCGGTTGAAAGGCCTAGTGTGCAGGGGTAGGGAGGACGGTGAGTGCTGATGAATACCAGCTGTCAGCAACGGAATCCCAGCTCAGCAATTTGCCAGCTGTGCAACCCCAGGCATGTTGCTCTCTCACTTAGCTGCAGAACTGGAACGTGGCATATGAAATTATAAATATACTTTACATTTTGTTTTTTTATGGAAACAGTGTGAGTCGGAGTTTATCAAGACACACTTTTGTAAGGCACACTTGCATGATTGTGCTGCACACAGGAGGCATGTCTGCACACCAACTGGCATGTCTGATGAACGAGCACCCATATACAAATTAAAAAATAAAAATAAAACAATTAACCAGGCTTGAGGGAAAGATAATAGCCCTTCTGTTCTTTCTAGGTAAACTAGAAAAGAAATGGTCACATTTGAAAGTAGGATTTTACGGAGTTCATAAAAGTTTTTAAAATTACATATTTTCTGGTAACATGTTGGGGGGGGCGTCTAATGTATGAAAAGTGCTGTGTGTATGTAGTTTGTGAGAAGGGTGATATAAGTGTTTCACATACTGGTTTGCATGCAGATTACATGCATTCCTGATACCCTTAGAGGTCAGAAGAGGTCTTCAGATCCTTTGTAACTAGGATTATTGGTGGTTCTGTGTTATCTTGTGGGAGCTGGGAACTAAACCTGGGTTCTTTACAAGTGTTCTTAATTGCTGAGCCATCTCTCTAGTTCCTAATGTTGGAATTTTTATAACTTATTTTAGTAACTCTTCTTCTTCTTTTGAATTACAAAACTATATTAAAATTATTAAGAGTATAATTCTGTGACATTCATTGTATTCTCAGGGCAATGCAAATGTCTCCATTATTCATCTCAATAATTTTTATCTTAGAAATCTGAGTATTTATACTTTTCTTTTCTAATGATATTTTTATTCATTGAAAATTTTATATATCTATAAAATGTATATAAATAATATCCATCCATAGCTACCTCCCTCTGACTCCCTTTCAAGATTCATGTTTAATTTTTGCTACTTTTTTGTCCAAAATAAGCATGTATATTGGACATAGTTCTGTATTTACCGTTTATGGTCTTTGTTCTTAACTGGGGACCACTGTTCATTGCCGGGATGGTTGCTTTCCTACTCCCTGTTGGAGGAAGATAATGAGAAAGCAAAGGATAGAAGCAGGTGGGTCAGAGAGAGATGGTGTGGGCGAAATGTCCCCAACAGAATTGTGACATATTTAGATAACTACTTTAAACAACTTCAGTGACTAAAATGCATATAAGAAAAAAAAACATTAATGACATTTAAAAATGATGGCTCTTAAATTTGAGACAAAAAATAGGCAGTTCTATTAATCAGATCTTTTCACCACTTTCATAATAATCTGCATGAACAGTATAAAGAAGGAATGGTCTGTTTGTTTGTCCATCTGTCACCTATCTATCATCTATCTATCTATCTATCTATCCATCAGCTATCTGTGTATCTGTCTATCTATCCATCTATCCATTATCTATCTATCTATCTATCTATCTATCTATCTATCTATCTACCTACCTACCTACCTACCTATGGTTCCAAATGGCTCAGCCCATGGTCACTTGGCTCTGGGTTTTTGAACTCATGTGAGGCAGAACATCATGACAGTGGAAATATGTGGAAGAAGAGATATTCACATCATAGCAGACAGGAAATAGAGGACCAGATGTGACATTTAAAAGCACCCTACACCGAGTAACTTCCTCCAAGTATGCGCTACCTCCTAAAGGTGGTAGAACCTCCCAGATGCGGACCAAGTGTTCAGCATCTGAAATAATGCAAGCATCTCATATTCACACCAGAGCATGAGACAATAGTGAACACTTCTTTGTAACATTTCATTTTATAATCAAAGTTCTCTGGGGGGATGTATACTGTAACCCCTCCCATTCTTTCCATCTAATAAGTGAAGAAGTCGGTGTTTGGGAGGGTGAAGTTCCTGCGCTCAGTGTCCAACGTAAAAAGCCACACTTCAGGTGACAGAAAAGTGCAAAATAGAGATTTTGAGAACTCTGAGGTGTGCGGTGGGAATACCATGTGAAGGTATGGTGTGGGCACACTATCTGTGTGTCGCTGGATCTGTTTCTTAGTGTGTTTCTGTTGTGGGTCAATGAATGAAATACTTGTGGAGCCCCCACTAAGACTGTGCAAATGGCTTAAGGGTACTGACTGTTCTCCCAGAAGTCCTGAGTTCAATTCCCAGCAACTACATAGATAGATAGCTCACAACCATCTATAATGGGATCCGATGCCCTCTTCTGGTGTGTCTGAGGACAGCTACAGTGTACTCATATACATAAAATAAACAAACAAATAAATCGTAAAAAAAAGACTGTGTGAGCTAAAATTTTCTAGTTACTAAGAAGAAAATGGGTTTTTTTAAAAATAAGCTTCCATTTATCACAACTAAACAGGGCTAATTGGAGGACAGGTCAAAAGTTTTAAAATGTTTATGGTTTTCTATGAAATAATATTTTCTAAAACTAGCATGATATTTTATCATGGTGAAAATCTTTTATTTCCTTTGGGGGAAGGGAGACCAAATAAATGTAAGGGCTCAACTTCTTTGACATTGCCTATTCAATTAAAATGATTTATAAATAAAATAAGACAGTTGATCATCCTAAGTGCACTAACATTAGCTTTTTGTGACCCACAGTGAGGTTACAACATGTAAATATGAGAAATAAAGAGTGGAAGGCTCTGTTTGCTTTAAACTTTGAAAAATTATGTCACAATCAGGCTCTTTATTTTCTAAATTCATTTACGGGCTAGTTAATCACTGCATAGTTTGTTGACATAAAGTGAAACAAAAGATGTTTTCTTTTGTGTGCTGACCTTAGAGTATTCTTAATCATCAAGTCAATGTTCCTGTCAAAGGTACATATTGGAGCTTGAGAGATGTCTAAGTAGTTAAGAGTATTTGCTATATTTGCAGAGGACCTGAGTTCAGTTCTCAGGATCTATGTTTTGCAGCTCACAATTGCCTTAACTCCAATGCTTTCTTCTGGCCTCTGATTTAGCTACACAAACATACAACACACACAGGCACACACATATACACATACATGCATGTGTACACACACACAAGTCAAAAAGCAACAAATACGTTTTCAAAATTGTATGTGATGTTGAAGGCAGATATAATTCATGGTCTATGAGTTGACTGACTTAGTCATGGTCATGTGTTGTGTACCGTGTGAGCAGTGTACAGGGCATGTTGGCTTTTGTGTATTGCCTAAAGTCTCCACTATTGTTTTGTTCTATAAACTGACAGGGTGAAAGTATGATTGTGGTTGGGGACATTTGAATATGAATGGAGAGATGTGTGTTCATAGGGTTGGGCTGGGTACACACTGGCACTGGATGGAGCAGGGGATATCTAGAAAGGACAATGGAGGTACCAGATATTTTGAAGAAGGTAGTGCACTATGAAACAATACTTAAGAAAGAGTGCTGGATGATAATGGGTGACTTCTTCTGGCCCTCTTGAACTAATTCAGACATGAAGCTATGGAACATCACATTGCAGCAAAGATTAAGGAAAACGTGTAAAATCTGTAGATACATCAGTAGATGTTAAAGAAATTCCAGTAGAAGTTATTATGAACACGTAGAGGAGTAAGGTAGAGAAAACTGCCCTGTTTCCATTGACCAAATGATAAACAGTAACTTTTTTTTCCTTCTAGTCTTTTTCTTTCGGTGCATGAATATTTTCCTAAAATCGAAGTCAAACTGTTTGCAGTTTTCATTTTGTCTTTTTACTTTGTTTTGTGTTCAAAGTCTTCAAATTGTGATTTTAAAGAAAAAAAAAACATATTCTTAAATTAAATAGGGCTTCTCAGTGGTTAAGAATGTTTGCTGATTTTTTTTTTAGAGGACTTGAGTTAAATTCCCAGCATCCAATCTTGCAACCATTTGTAATGTGATTTCCAGGAATCTAATGCCTTCTTCTGTCCTTTGTGGGCATACACACATACTCACACACATGCACACACATATATACACATAACCAAACACATACACACATGGATGCCTACACATATAAACATAATTAATTATAATAAAAAATAATAAACAAACATACATAAATTAAAATAAAATAAATCTACAAGAAAATAAATAAAAGTAAGCCTTCTTAAAAGAGAACATAAACTTAATTTTTCCCATGTAGAATTGTAGACTTGTATAAAAGTTTCTGACTCTCTCTCTCTCTCTCTCTCTCTCTCTCTCTCTCACAGTGTGTGTGTGTGTGTGTGTGTGTGTATGTATGTGAAATCTCAATTCATATTGAAAAGTATTTGAAAAGTATTCTATTTCTAGTAATCAGAAACATCTCCCAATTATTGCTTTTATGTTTTTAGGCAGGTGTCAATAAATAGCTGTAACTGATTACATCACTGGCCATTGGATATCAACTAAAAATATCACTTGTTTTCTTTTCTCAAAACACTGGTTTGAGAGAGTCTAAATTCAGACACTCTTTTCCCAGGACACTGGTTTGAGAGAGTCTAAATTCTGACACTCGATCCTGACTTGGCTTTTCACATCACATGCCCCTGTCATCAATCTATCTAGAGTTTCCCAGTCAACTTGTTATAGCACACACACAAAAACCACTTATGTTGTATATTATGAAAATTTAAGAACTGCATGATGGCATAGACAAACTGAATATTTATTTTACAATATCATAAGATGACTCTAAGTTCAGAAAATTATAGCAGAACCATACATTTTGAGGTTTTCTGATTTTGCCACAGTGAATTTCAGAACTTATTATCGGAAGGTATGTCAGGAGATCTCTGCCCAGTCATTAGCTGAACCTCGAGGTAACTGAGCCAATGATATGTGATAGGATACGGCAAAGAATACAGACCACATGGAGTTAATCAGGAGAGTCATTAAATATGTAGAAACATCAGCAAATCTGGGGAAGAAGGGGTATAATTTCTATACTTGACACATTGTATTGCATCTTCTGGGTTTCAACAAAACATATTATAAGATATATAAAAAAGAGGAGAGAAGCCCACAGACAAGAAAGGAAAAGTCTTCAATTCCCAAAGAAGCTCAGGTGCTGGGTAACCAGATAAAGATGCATTGACTCTTATAATCAGCATGTTCTAGAACTAAAGCAAGCCACATATAAGTTGTTAAATTTGGATTTTACTAATCAGAGGAGAGAAAAAAGCAGTATAGCTTGGAACCAAATAGAAACTGTAGAGTTGAAGAGTACAGTAACTAAGGTATATATAAAAAAATTACAGCAGTGCCAGACCTGATCTGAGCAGGCTGAAGAATCAGAAACCATAAAATTAGGTCAATGGAGGCTATGTAGTTTGAGAAACATGAGGAGAATGGTATAAAGATAAAGATAGAAGCCTGAAGGCTTGAGGTACATCGCTGAGAAAGGAGAGAAAAAAAATCAGAGGATACTGAAGAAGAAATGGCTGAAAATGCCTTCAATTTAAAGGTTTACTGTAATTGTTTTTATTTAGATGTTGGTGTGTGCGTGCATACATACATTAAGGTATTCTTGGAGGCAAGAAGAGAACACTGGACCCCTTGGAACTGCTGTTACAGATGGCTATAAGACACCCTCATGGAGTGTTGGGAACAAAACCCTAATCTTTAGCAAGAACAACAATGCTTTTTTAAAAAGCTGATTCATCTCTTCACCTTTCAAATTCCCCAAATTTGATAAAAAATCTAATCCTTTAAATCTAAGAAGACTTTGATAATTCCCAAGCAAGACTTTTTTGAAATCTACACTGTGCCAAGACACACACACACACACACAGAGAGAGAGAGAGAGAGAGAGAGAGAGAGAGAGACAGAGAGAGAGACAGAGAGAGAGAGAGAGAGAGAGACAGAGAGAGAGAGACAGAGACAGAGAGGGACAGAGAAACAGAGACAGACAGAGATATAGAGACACAGAAAGAAACAGACACAGAAACAAGGAAAGAGGCAGAGGCATAGACAAAAACAGAGTCAAGAAAAGAGACAGAGACAGAGAAAGACAAAGAGATATAAAGAGAGATACAGAAAGCAGATGGAGAAACAGAGACATAGAGAGACAGAGATACACACAGAGAGAAACATACTCAAAGAGAGAAAGAGAGAGAGAGAGAGAGAGAGAGAGAGAGAGAGAGAGAGGAGAGGAACAGCAAGAGGCCTCAGGTATTTTCTTTTCTATTTAGACAGAAAAATTTCACAAGCTAGGAATATCCAACAATTTTAGTATTTGATACAGAATAATGAAATATAAATATTATTCATTGTATATATAAAACCTCCTCTGAATTGCTCAGAGGTCAACCAGTAGGACAGTTTATCAATTCTTTTAGGATACAATAGCCTGCAAGTCCTAGGGATCCAGAAAGCAGTGGCTGCCAATGTGGAAAGATAGACCATTTGTCAATCTGCCTGGCATCTTCTTTTCTTACCAGCTAATGCTTGCAGTTTTATGGCCACAAGATGGCTACAAAGCCATGTACTTAGGTACATTCTGCTTTCAACAGTTTGGAAAGGTTATAGAGCAGAAAAGACCTTCCTCTTGACTTTCTTTCCTTCCATCTCCTGGGCAGAAGGAGAGCTCACAACTAGAATAGCCTGAAAACATCCTTATGGAACAAAGGAAGGTTGGAAAGAGCATAGGTCACTCTCCACAGAGTGATTCATTACTACTCTGAATAAGAATGTAAATTATCTTTTGTCTTTTAAGAAAGGATTATGTAGCCCAAGCTGACCTAGAATTCTATGTACAATCAAGGATGGTGTGATGGTTTGTATATGCTTGGCCCTGGGAGTGGCACTATTAGGAGGTGTAGCCTTATTGGTATGGGTGTGGCCTTGTTGGGCATGGGCTTTAAGACTCTAGTCCTAGCTGCCTGGGAGCCAGTCTTCTCCTAGCTGTTTTTGGAACAAGAGGTGGAATCCTTAGCTTCTCCAGCCTCATGTTTGCCTGGATGCTGCCATGCTCCCATCTTGATGATAATGAACTGAACCTCACAACCTGTAAGCCAGCCCCAATTTAATGTCCTTTATAAGAGTTGCTATAGGTTGGATGCATAAATGAATGGATGAAATACTTGGTCATTGATATCTTGCAATTTGGACTGGGAAGTATTAAACCCACAGATGGAAGTAGAAAACCAGGAGGGAGAGGGTTTGTACCCAGAGCAAATTTTCAGTCATAACAGAAAAGAAGCTAAAGTACCATATTAACTAATTTCCTAGCTTTTATGTAAGTCGAAAAGCGCTGAACGTGTGAAGAATTTAGTGTCCCCAAGCAGCACTCAAACCTCAGAGACAGATGCATAAGCTCCCTTTACCATCTTCCCACTTAACTACCAAGCACTGAGCAAAAGCCGGTTGCAAACCTGCTACCTTCCTGGAACTGTGGTAGTGACAAGACATAAGCTTTGAGGTTAAAGGCTAACCAGGGAGCATTTTATAGCCTACCCTCCCTTCCTGTGTCCCATAACCATGCTTTCCCAGAAAGGATTCTCGATGCTGGTGGGAGTGGGTATCCAGATGTGCAATTCCCCTCTCTGTGCGAATCTGGGACTTGAGACATTATACTTCATTTGGCACAACACATCTAGATAATGCACAATGAATTTTTCTATTATACAGAATTGGAGCTCTTGAAGGACAAGAACTTGAGGCTAAATTCTTCAGCAAATGTAGAGAAGTACATAATTTTTTTTTGCCATCGATATATGATTTGGATAATAAATGTCAGCTTAAAATCTTCATAATTTTATGATAAAGATACAGGCTGTTACATTTAGGTGGAGTCTCCTATTAGATCTATATTAATGCCATTGAAAATCATGACAGAAATGCATATTCACTGTAAGGGATGGGCAGGAGAGAGGGGGGAACAAGTTTGCTTCTTTTGTTCCAAGAACCTCTCTTTAAAGCAATCTCCTCTCAGGATTTAAGCACCCATCCTTACAAGCAATTTTAACGTGCTTATTTATTTAAAACTATGCTATTTCTCATTGTGGGTTTATGTATGTCTGTGTGAGGCTTTGTGTCTGCGAGTACAGTTCTTGTAGAGGTCAGAAGAGGTCATCAGATCCCCAAGAGCTGGAGTTACAAGCAGTTGGGTGGCTCCAGTTGGGTGCTGGGTACTGAGCATGAGTCTTTTACAAGATCAGTAAGTGCTCATCACCACAGAGCCATCTCACCAGTCTGTAGCATGTTATTAAAAAAAAAAAAAAAACTATGGAAATATTCCCTTCTAGTCAAGACCCGATTCCACGAGAAAAAGAAGACTTGGATTTGGCTTACTGTAAAGAGATTCCTTTCTGTGGCTTCTGATAGATAATGCATTCAACTTCAATATGAAAATCTTTTATTTACAGTTCAGCCTAAGACTCACTTCTGAAAGATACTTAAGCCCTTTGTACTATTTATCTACTTGGAAAGGGTTATTCAATTAGTTCATAAATATTTATAGCACGGCTATAATGTGCTTGTATAGTGTTGGGCACTTAGGATGGCAGGGAAAGGTTATTGAGTGAATTTGTATGTTCACTCTGGAAAGAAAGAAGCGAAGCAAGGGGTTGTGCCTCTGGGTATTCAGGTCATACCTGATTTGCACGTCAGGGTCTCCTTGTGATGATCGTGTTGATTGTCAGCCTGACAGGATCTAGGCTCACATGGGAGACAAACCTGAGGGCATAACTGTGATGAGATTTCTATATTAGGTTAACGGAGACAGAAGGACTCACCTTAACTGTGAGCAGCACCATCCTAAATATGTGTTGTAGGACTGAAGAAGACGAGAAAAAAAAGGAGAAAATAAAACGTTGAAAGCTTAGCACCAGCTTTCGTCTCTCTGTTCTCTGACTGCTGCAGCAGGGTGACTAACTGCCTAATGTCCTGCTGCTATGACTGTGCTCCCAGTCCACGATGAGCTAAACCCTGGAACCATGAGCCTATACCCTTTCTTAAGTTGCTTTTTGTCCGGTATTAAGACAAAGTGGTGAGAATAGTGATTAATACACTCCTACTACGTGATAGATGGCTTTAAACACAACAGTCAAACTCACACTCTGGGCTGTGCTTCATATGTAATTATGTATACATTGTGAGCCCAGGGAACCAGACTGGTGGTGACAGGGTATGTTCTCAGATGCCTCACTCACATGACAGTATGGTCCCATCTATTGTCTCAGAGCTCAGGTGGACACGAAGGCTGTAGACTTCATTTCCTCCCTGTGTGGGCTTCCTTCTGCACCTACTGTTTTGGAGTACTGTGGCTGATTTCCAAGAGTGAGCCCAAGAGAGAACCACTTATGGCCTCTTAATGTTTTAGATGGAATACTGGAAAGCAATGTTCCTACTATATTCTATTGACTAAGCAAATGCAAAGCAGGAGTCAAATATAGGGACTTGGACCCACTTCTCAACAAGAGGTACCAAAAAGGGATCTTACATTGCCCTGTGCATGAGTGTGTGTGTGTGTGTGTGTATGTGTGTATGTGTCCATATGTGTGTGTCTGTGTGTTCATGTGTGTATATGTGTGTTATGTGTTTATATGTGTCTGTATATGTGTGTTTTGTATGTATATGTATATATGTGTCTGTATATGTGTATGCCAGTGTGTTCTTGTGTGTGCATGTATTACGTGTGTATATATGTGTCTGTGTCTGTGTATGCTGGTGTGGTTCATGTGTATGTATGTGTTATATGTGTATGCATGTGTGTCTGAGTTCATGTGCATGAATGTGTGTGCAATGTATATATATGTATATGTGTCTGTATATGTGTGTGTTGGTGTGTTCATGTGTATGTGTTATGTGTGTATATATGTGTGTCTGTGTATGTCAGTGTGTTCATGTGTATATATGTGTATGTTGGTATGTTCATGTGTATGTGTGTGTGTGCATGTACATATGTGTGTACGTGTGTTTTGTGTGTGTTTATTAGTTAATATAGTGCTGTTGCCTTCTTCCCACACTGCTCATCTTCCCCTGGGGAACTTCCTCTCTACCATTCATTCATCCCATAGAACTGGGGCTTCACTCAGTCTTCATTCCACTGGTTGCAAGGTGCTCAAGGGAAACGCAGCATGCACAGGCATATGACCACAGTGGTTGGTGCTGGGTCCGCTTATTGTCTACTTGGTTTGTCATGCTCTTCCTCTGATATGCACAGAACCAAATCGAGAACATCCCTCCAAGATTACTCTGGGGCCACTGTGATTGTGGTATAACCCTGAATCCATGTCTTCGTTCCTTGTCATCTTTTTTAATAATGCTTATTGGCATCAGGTGTGCATCTTGGCATCACCTAAACCCTTGTTGGTATCCAATAACTTTCCTGGGTATCATTTCTTCTCTAATAACAATGTCTACCTTACAGTGTTGTCACATAGACTGAATGAGATACTCAAAATGTAAAATATGACTTTCACAGAATGTTGATTAATGTGGGTATAAATGGGCAAAAACCATCTTGATGTTTTATAAAACAGATGTTTCCAAGTGTTTGAAGTTATTCTGCTCTTATGTTTCAGAAGGCATGAAAACTTGATCAAAGGCAGACAAGAGAACCATCTAAGTTAACAAAAGTGGACTCACACATGAAATGAATATTGGATTCTGCTGTGCTTCCACATTCGTGGATAACCGTCCATTACAGAGCCATGGTTTAGGAGTCCCATTTAGAGCCAAACACGCTACAGCAGAGGTCCTCAACCAGTGGGTTCTGACCCCTTTGGAGGTCTCATGACCTGTTCACAAGGTTCATTTAAGATCACCGGAAAACACAGATGTTTATATTGCTGTAGGATTCCTAACAGCAGCAAAATGACAGTCGTGAAGTAGCAAGGAAAACAATTTTGTGTTCAGGATGTCACCCAAACACCAGGAACTGTGTTAAAATGTCACAGCATTAGGAAGGTTGAGAGCCACTGTCTTATGGTCCTGGGTTTTCTATGCTTTGACCAGTTTGTTGTGAGTTTTGTTGAAGCTGCCTAACGAAGCTTCTCTGGCTAGGTGGTGATATCACACATCTTCAATTCAAGCACTTAGGAGGCAGAGGCGGGGGGCGGGGGTGTCTTTGAATACAAAGCCAGTCTGGTCTATAGAGTGAGTTTCAGGACAGCCAGGGCTACACAAAGAGACCCTGTCTCAAAACCAAAACAAACCAAGACACTTAAGCTTCTATGATGAGGGGTGAAAATTGTACTGCCATGGGCTAGTACAATTTTCACTAAACAGTTTGATGCTACATCCCTTCAGTAAATTAATAGTAGCAGGTAGATCTTCTATCTTAATGGATTGTTCTGCTTATGAATGTATTTACCTATTAATGAGGTTATCAACATCATGATCCAACCACACCTTGGCAGTACCACCAGCTTGTGACCAAAGTTTTTAATATGTGAGTCTTGAGCGACATTCTATATCTAAATGATAAAATGGGTTAATAGAAGCCAACCTAAAAGAAAAAAGCTTAGATATTATGATAACTACAAACTCACATGTGTATCAACACTCCGATAGTCATCAGAAAATGCCCTTTAGATTTTAACCTTAAGCCATGAATAGAGAAAATATGTGAAAGTCGGAGTTAGATTCAGGGATTCATCTTTGGATAATTACACAATCTTTTATCTGGTGAGGTGGACCTGTCACCCCTTTCAATTTACCTGGTCAATGGATTTAGATATGGTATTATGATATTCCAGGTATTATACATAAATTACTTTCTTTTTAAAGCCTTAAATGAATCTTCCATTACTTAAATGATCTATTCACTTGCATTCCTTTGGCCCTTTATTTACCTCTCACATCATACTGGATCCTTACTTAGACTTGAGCCAAAATGAAATTTTAAAAAATAGTTTTATATTTGTAGGAATGTTTACTAACACTTAAGTGTCTAAACACAGCATAAACTATAAAAGAGTAAAATAGTATGTAGTAGGTATATGAACAGCAAAAAAGAGAGAAAAAAAGTGTCCCTTTTTTGAGATCCCGAGTAATGCTTGCTTTTAGAGGGGAAAAAAATATCATTCCGCATGTTGTTACATTTAAATGCATTAGCAAAACTCCTTTTTCATATTTACTGTTCTCACTACAAGATACATTTGCTTTTCGCCTTATGTTCGGTAATATCAATGTCACTTTGAAAAAGATGCCAACACAGCAGTGTGTACCAATACAAAACAACAAATCCACTCATTTTATAAGCATAAGGACATAACTTGATTAGAACATTTAGTGCTGTATTCTAGGACTGGCCAAGCAATTCGAATTCCTTCTGGTGATTCATGCTTCCCAACTCCTTCATTGTTCCAAGTATATTGGGACAATACTTGACATCAGTTAACACAGTGATAAATACGCTATATGGTTCATCATTATTCCGTCAAAAAACAAAAAAACAAAACAACCCCCCCCCAAACAAACAAACAAACCAAAAACAAAAAAAACTCATTTCATATAAAGGTTGAAGGGCTGGAGAGACAGCTCCGTGGCTAAAAGCACGTGCTGCTCTTGCAGAGGATTTAGTTCAGTCCTCAGTCACCCCCACCTCCAGCTCCTGGACCTCAGATCCCCTCTCCCGGCATTCTGAGGTTCCTGGGATCACTTGCACAAACTCACACTCATATATTCAGGGACATACATAATTACAAAAACAATACAAGAAACTTTAAATTATGGGGTGTAAGAGTATAAGATTGAGGGGCTGGAAAGAGAGGGTCCACCAGTCAAGAGCACTTGCTGCTCTGCAGAAGATCTGAGATTTGTTCCCAGTATGCATGTTCAGAACCCACAGCCGGTTCCCAGAACCCATCCTTGGTACCCATCGCTCTTCACAGTCCTGTAACTCGAGTTCCAGGATAATCTGACGCCCCCTTCTGGCTACTCCAATGACCTGCATACATGTGGAGGCTAATCACGCAGACACACAGGCAGACATATAAATAAAAATAAATTACAATGTAAAAAGGAGCAAATCTATTATGAAACTGGCTATCTTAGGCTTTGTGTGTATCATGCCTTTTTAAAATTTTAACCCTCCCATCCCCCCTGCCCTCTCTCTCTCTCTCTCTCTTTCTCTCTCTCTCTGTTTGTGTGTGTGTGTGTGTGTGTGTATGTGTACTATAGCTACACAATTTTGACGCTGGTGAAATTGGAGCCGGCCTGACATTAAACAAATAAGCAGAGATAACTCTTCATTCTTACCTTCTTGCTTTAGCCCTACCTTAGTGCCGAGCCCACCGCACGCCCAAGCAAATGCATCTCCGCCATACTTTAGAGAGAGTTTTAAAGCTAACAATCTTTCTCAGAGGTGTAAATCATTCTTGCTTAATCTTTCCCTTCCACAGAGTGGGCTCTCAGAAGTTTGTGTGGCTGGGAGCACCGCTGGAGGATACAGAAGTTACAAGGAGAAGATTATTAAACACCTGCTGTATGAAACTGCACTTCATTCCCACACCTGCTTAAACAGCTGGCTCCCTGCTTGGGGAGAGAGACACAGAGAGCCCACTTTAATGAGTTACCTCTTTTGATTTGGGTCTCAAGGAAATTTACTACAGTGGGGGGAAATTTCCATAAGTCCTAAGAAAAATTACAGCACGTTAGATAGAATACCACATGGCTGATATGAACAGAGGCTGGCCATGGCTGCAGAGCAGTTATTTTAATAATCAGTTTTAATTATTCTTGCTTGTTTTTTTCTCTGTTTTGTGTTCTTTTCTGTTTGTTTACTCCTTCTATAGCCCAGGCTGCTGTGGAACTCCCCAGAGAGCTCATGATAGTTTCTCATTCATAGAAATCATCCTGCCTTATTCTCTCATGTTTTGAGATTATAGGCACGAGCTATCACACCTAGGTTTAATATTATTTCTGTTTAGTTAAAATTTCCCCCAGTTTTCTACAATTAATATCGATGTCATCTAATTATAATTTCTTGTTTAAAAAAAATATCATGCTTTAAGGAGCCAGAGAGATGGCCTAGCAGCTAAGGATATTTCGTGCTCTTGCAGAAGACCCGAGTTCAGTTTTCAGCACTTATGTTGGGTGGCTCACAACCATCTGTAGCTCCAGCTCCAAAAGACCTGACACCCTCCCCTGACCTCTGCAGGTACCCACGTGCACATATCCACATCCAATTATATACATACATAAATACATACATACATACATACATACATACATAAAAATAAAAATAAATAAGGTTCTAAAAATGAATTAAAATAGCATTTCCTACTTTGAAGTATTGCAAAATAGCAATCAGCTCTGTGAGATATTTCACAGAAGAACACCATCTTGTCAAAATGATTTCCCTTCAGGAGGTTTTTGTTACAGAAGGAGGAAAGAAAATTAAATGATTTGGGAGGCATTCTGTCTCCTGGAAACCACCCTTCCCCCCGAAATAAAGGAGGAGACATACTTCTTCCCTAACTCTCTCTTGAAGTCTTATCTGTGTCCCAGTTGGCTGTCCAATATCTCTAAGATAAGGCAAAATTTCAGAGCTGTGTAGGGAGGCAGATGGCTTTCAGGAGCCAAAGACTTGGTGGAAGGAACAGAAACCTTCAGGAAGGGTAGGGGGTGCTCACCAAGAGCAGACAAATAAATCACTCAACTTGTAAAATCTGACGAGCCCGAGCCCTAGAGCCAGGGGTTATTCTCATCTATTCCTCAGTTACTTAATTTACTTTGGGGAAGGGCAGTTCGGGCTCTGTGGGTTTTGGAGCTGGGAAATAGACTTCTTGATAGGTAAATCCCTTTGAAAGATTAGGTGGCGAGCCAGCTGCTATGCTCACAGCAAAGCAATTTGAGTGTTGGAACCATGGGAAGCTCACCATTGTTACTGCCTCTAGTGAGGAAGCATGGGGTTTTGGAGAACAGGGTGACCTCCTACTTTCCTGTGCTGGCCATTCGATATCGTTGCATGCGATTGTGACCATGATATATTTTCAATGAAGCAGCATAAAAATATTATGGATACAAGACCCCCTCCCTGCCCCCCATCCCATGCAAAGATGCCAATACAAAATCCTCTCACTCTGTATTCTTCTTTGGCTCCCGTGCCTCCAAATGTGATGGCAGCCAGCTTTCCCTTCCCTTTGCATCTCAGGTACCACTGCTCATAATCAATACCAATGTCCCCCAGCAGAAAAGTCTCTCTGATTACCCAAAGAATCCGAGATTTGCTTGGGAGTCTACCTAGCTATGCACAGAGCACTTTATTATGTGAATGGTGAGTGTGTCCACACCCTTATGGTATGTGACATCATCTGTGTCTTATCATCTGATCCAGCGCATTATCTGCCTCCTGCTGCACTGAATGCTCACACAGCATCTCTAGCATAGACAGAAGCAAGGAGCACAGATCAGAGGCACCTGGTGTATAGGCTGAAAAGCACGGTTGAGGTTTTTTCTGGAAGTTTGAAAGGGCGTGGGAGAAGGGTTTGAAAGCATTTTAAAAACCACCAGAAAATTTTCAGAGGGTGCTCCTTTTGCAACAAAGCGTCATGTAACCAGCGGGATGTTTTCTATGAAACTGAGTTTAATGAGAACACAGAATTGTCCAAGAGTTTGTTTCCTGGTTCCTGCCAGCTTCCATGAAATAAGCCAAGTGAGTATGATTGATTTCTACCTAGTAAACTCACACCCACAGCCATTTAGAGTGAAGTCTAATCCAGCTACTAAGGTCTTATTTGGAGGGAAAGAGGATCAAGACCCCTTTATTAGCCAGCTTTCTCAAAAGGAACAAATCTGGTTGAAAATTTACATTATATATAATTAATTTAATTAATTTAATATATAATATATATTAAAAAGGGATTTATTATGTTGGCTTATGCCTAGGGTCTGTGTAGTTCAGCAATGGCTGCCTCACAGCAGAAAGATGGAGAATCCAGTAGTTGTTCAGCCCATGATGCTGGAGATCTCAGTAGTTCCAGTCTGGCACTGGATTCCTGAGGAATACCAAAGGTGTTTGTCTTCAGGCTGTATTGGAATCCTGAAGGACTAGGTTCTAACACCAGTGAAGTAATACCTCAGGAGAAGCACAGGCAAGCTTGCCAGTGAGAGTGGAGGCACACAGACAGACAGCTAAGATTCCCTGTGTCCCTTTCTTTGGGCTGCCTTCGGTAAGTGCCACCCAGGAAGGTCTTCCCATGCTCCAACAATATGATCAAGAAAGTCTCTCAAAGAAGTGCTCAGTAGTTTGTGTTTCCAAGGATTCCAGATGCAGTCCAACTGACAGCCAGAATTAGCTGTCACCGCTTCTTAATTTTAGTGTTATCATTGACATCTAGGTCACCCCCTTCTGAGAGTGTCAAGGTCAAGGTGGCTTAGCAGCAAGATGGATCCTGTATTCCAGGCCACATACAAGCTGTACTAGAGACTAAAAGAAAAAGTCACTCTTATTAAGTAACTAATCTCGATTCGAGCACTTTGGAAATAGCTGTAATGAAAAACCACATCAGGAGAAGGACATCAGACGTCTGTTTGCAGAACAAAGCCTAATGAAAGGCTTTACTTTACTCAATTACAAGTACCCAAACCACAGGCAACTGAAGAGATGATATAGAATGCCATTTCTTTCTTTCTTCCTTTCCTTTTGAAAAATGTCACTGACGAAACACAAAAGAAATGTCAAAAAATAGAAAATGTGTCCTGTAATCCAATACTTTTCAATATGCATCATTACTGTTCAGGACTTGTTCTGATGATTATATTTTTTTTTTTAGAAAGTATACATCTTTTATGTTCTATTTCATTTTAATGGGTCAGATATATTTTTTCCTCTTAGAAGCACTGTTTTTAAAGTGGCATTTTAAAAATAACTGCAGGACAGCATGTGTAATTAATGAATCAACTTTTTTTTCCCCCCAAAAAACCAATATCACTCTGGTTGGATATTTAAAGTTTTCCTGTTTTCCATTGTAATACCACACACTTCCTTGGTTTATTGTTTTTCTTTAAATTTGGGGTATGTCTTTATGTTGACATACTTGTAGAAACAGACTGAACATTTCTTACTTGACATCAATATGTTCTCAGAAAGAAGACTTCAAAAAAATGTTATAGACGGTGGAGTTGATAGAAGCAGCAATTACTTTTGGACTGCATGGCAGATGGACTGTCATATGTATGAGGTATAGAACTTTGGGGAAAATTTTTACATGTATTTATTGTGTGTGTGCACAGGTGTGCATGAGTGCATGTGGAGGCCAGAACAAAACCTGTAGGATCCTTTGTCTTCTGTCACCACGTGGGTCCCAGGGATCACCCAGGTCATCAGGCTTGGCAGCAAGTGCCTGTTACCCACGGTGCCACCTAATTGGCCCATATCTAACTTTACACAGATATAGCAGAGCTGGTATATACTTGTAACTAGTTAGCATAGTTATACTGAACTGTGATGACCTAAATTATTGCTCTCTGCACCAAATAACTTGTTTACAAAGACATACTTTGAAGGAAACACCATTACTTCTATAGTTCATTAATATTGTACCCGAAGGAAACAAACGATGAGTTTACTTGACCCAGATATTATTCTATAAGCAAACTGCTAATAATGAAAGCAAGAATAAATATTCTAAACTAAATCAAGTTTGTGCATTGACGTTTTCATGGAAGTGGAAGAGGGCAATTGAAGGTGGTGGGCGAGCTTCAGGGTCAGTCCTAGCGAGACCTGCTCACCGTGTGATTGGGAAGACTCTCTAATGTTGTTATGATCATCAGAGAGAAGCTGGCAATAAAAATTATAAAAAACTTCGAAATGAGAAAAACCGATAGACAGCTGTCTGTACATGCTTCCAGGCTATCTGCTCTTTTCCTGGACTTGAACTCTTTTGTACCTCTGTAAACTATAAAAACTTTATGGTGACATAATTGATCACTTCCCATAAAGCGATAGATGAATTTTGTCTTGTACCATATGATTGATGGTTGCTTTGTGGCCCCAGGCCAGATTTATACCTAGTTGCAAATTCATCTCAGTGTTCTTGATTACCTAGATATGTATCAGAGCCTTTAAGCAAATTTTTACTTGTGACTGGCTCTAGAGTGAAAGAATAGGTTTCATACACCCATAGCTGGTCATTTTGTATATATATATATATATATATATATATATATATATATATATATATCAGTCATGATTTTAAGGAAAGAGAGACATCTTTTAACACTAGGAAACAGAGCAGCTTAGTGACTCTCTGATACAATCCAAAGGCCACATTGGGCACTTCCTAGGGTTTCTAACAAGAGTGAATCTCAGTAACATCATAATTATCCAGCTCACTTTACGTCCCAAAGATTTATTGAGTCTTTGTTCCATACAGATAGATGAGAGGTCAGTCAGATCCATGTGGACCCTAGATCATACACCTGGGTACAATCATGACTCCAAGCTTGACTACATGATATATGTGACGTTACATGTGTAAAGATGGAACCCCAATGTAAAATGTCTCAGGAGTCGGAGCTACCTCAAGAAATTCCAAACCAAGATGTGTTCCATCACACAAATTAAGCATCACTGAGTCTTGTAGAATTAGTCATTTTTACTAAGGAACTGATACCCTAAGTCCCAGCCCCTGTTTCTGGAAATCTCTCCTTCACATGGTTTTTTGCTCTCTTCCTGACTTCTATGGGGTCTCAAAATTAAACATACCTATCTAAAGACTCACAGGTAGTACCCACATATGAGATAGAACTCACAATATTTGTCTTTCTGTTTACCTCTCTCAGGATGATTATTTCCAGCTCAATTAATTTACCTATGAACTTCATAATTTCATTTTTCTGAACAGCTGAATAGTAGACCATTGTGTACATGTGCCACATTTTCATTACCCACTATTCTGTTGATGGACATCTAGGTTCTCTCCAGTTCCTGGATAGAATAGTAGTGACATGGACAAGCAGGTATTTCTGTAATAGGACAAGGAGTCCTTTTAGAAAATACCCAGGACCAGTAGAGCTGGGTCATCTGGTAGACCTTTTTCTAGCTATTTGACAAACCTCCACATTGGCTTTCATAGTGGCTGCATCAGATTGCATTTCTACCAACAGGGAGTAAGTGGTCTCCTTTCCCAGCCTTGTAGCACTTAGCATTTATCAAACTCTTAGACACACATTTTAGAAAGACCATGGAACAGCATTTTGTCTGGAAGGTAGGGTCTCAGGAAGAGGCTGTAGGTGGGCTGAAACTTTCTTTCAGAGGCATGAAATTTGTTATCAGTCTTCAATTCAAATGTAGTTAAGGTTATTTGTGATTTATTTAATTTTAATTTTATATGAATAATTTTCTGGTTCCTTTTCATAAGGGATATTTTTGAAACTGTAAATTTTCTTGAAACCAGGTGTCACCTTGGGTATGTACCAACAGATTCAAAGTGATGTGGGGCAGGCAGGTGGAAGCACAGAGACCCTTGCTGGATAGGCAAGTCGGAAGTGAGCAAGTGGGCACTGAGGAGATGGGAGAGTGTTGTGGGTTGCCCTGGTGCCCTCTGTATTCTGATTTTAATTCTGCTTCCTCAAGAGGGGCTGCTCTGTGGATCACTTACTCAGGTGATTTCATGTGAACCTTCTCCCCATTCTAACCAATCAAATAAAGGATAGAGCCCGTGTTTGGGCAGTAGAAGGGAAAGATGGGGCTGAAAGTCTCAGAGAATGGAGGAAGGGAAGAGGAAGGACAGAGAAAGAAGAGGTGCAAGGAGCAGAACCACATGGCCTGGAGAAGCAGGTTCTCATAGCTGGGGAACAGATTAGTGTAGTGGTAGATCTGTCCAATCAAGGCATGCAGCTTATAAGTATAATAACTGGGTTTGTGTGTTATTTACATGGGCTTATTGGGGAGATTTACTGCAGCAGGAAAGGAAGAGAAGCTGAGTGGTTTGTGCACTATGAAGAGAGGTGGGACTGGAGACAGGAAGGCAGTTGCTGTTCTTGCTCCTTGGGAAATGGTGAGTTACACTGTCCCTCAACAGAGCCAGTAACAAATGCAAGTGTCAGTGGTCCTATGACTTTCTCTTTTGAGAAAACCCACCATTGTGTGAGCTGTTGTGACTCCCAGAGCTGCATCCTCGCTCAGGAAGAGGTGCAGTACCTGCAGAGTAGACTCACAACTGACTAGACAGGTCCTGCTCTATTTACTTCCCATTCTTGGCTTATCTGCCAATCTCTCTAGTTGTTTGTGGTGGCAGTTCAACCATGAGAACTGGACTACTCTATGTTGAATTAGTTTTTCCTATGCTGTGTTTACCTTTGGCCAGAGATTTATTTCCTTCAGAATTTTGGGGATGGACAAACATTTAATCATCCCATCTTTCAAAAGAAGATGATGGCATTGCTGATTCAACATGGGCAGGCACCACTATGATGAGCAAGTATGTGATGGAGAGATAGGGGAAAAAGAGAAGCGGAATGGTTTGTATGCTTTGAAGAGAGGCAGAACTGGAGATAAGAGTGGTGAAGAGATGAGAGTAGCCTGCATGATGAGAGTAGCCTGCACTGCCACCTGAGGCCTTACTACTGTCCCAGAAGATGCTGCCATTGAGAGCCATGTTGCATCCATAGCTCTGTTACAGTAGGAGTTTGTGTCAATGTTCATGGCCCATGAGACCAGCAAAGACCATGCAGATGACTCTGGGCTGGACTGGGACACTTAGGGATGTGTTGATGTCCAAGGGCTGAGCAGAGCTGGCCCCAGACCTTACCTGTGTATCATGGAGAGCTTGTCTTGGTGGTAGGGTTGTGAGTGAGCTGGCAACTAAGGATGTGAGCACAGGAGAGCTGGCCCGGCCCCTCACCAGCTACATCACTTGGGTGAGCGGTCCCTTGCTAGGGCAGTGCTGGAGAGCTGGTCCTGATGATGTGAGTGCAGGAAATCTTCTTCTGCCCCTAGCCTGAGCAAAGCAGAAGGGATGGCCCTCGTGGCGTGATAACAGGAGAGGTGGCTGGCCCTGATGACATGCTAACAGGAGAGGTGGCTGGCCCTGGTGACATGCTAACAGGAGAGGTGTCTGGCCCTGGAGGCATGGGCACAGGAGAGCTGGAAGGAAGAACAACTCAGCTATACCCAGGCTCAGATCCCAACATTTATCTCATCTATGTCTCTTTGGAACATGTGAAGGGGCAGGTCCTGCAGAACCAAAGCTGCAAGATCTCCATGACACAGGCTATCTGAGAGGATCCAGTATTGCTAGTATAGCAGAAGCCAGAGGTCTTGAACAAGACCAGTGACTCATTGTAGCGAAAATTTACAAGTAGAGTTGTTTGGGCAAAAGGGAATATTGGGTCACACACTGTGATCAGCTGCAGCTCCTAAGGCAAGTCTTCCTTCCTTCCTTCCTTCCTTCCTTCCTTCCTTCCTTCCTTCCTTCCTCCCTCCCTCCCTCCCTCCCTCCCTCCCTCTCTCTTCTTTCTTTCTTTCTTTCTTTCTTTCTTTCTTTCTTTCTTTCTTTCTTTCTTTCTTTCTTTCTCTCTCTCTCTCTCTTTCTTTCTTTCCCTCCCTCCCTCCTCTCTTTCTTTCTTTCTTTCTTTCTTTCTTTCTTTCTTTCTTTCTTTCTTTCTTTCTTTCTTTCTCTCTCTCTCTCTCTTTCTTTCTATCCCTCCCTCCTCTCTCTTTCTTTCTTTCTCCTTTCTTTCTTTCTTTCTTTCTTTCTTTCTTTCTTTCTTTCTTTCTTTCTTTCTTAACATTTTTTCCCCCTTTGGAAGTGGGAAGTTGCAAGGGCAGAGGGAGGATATGGAGGGGGAGGGAGATGAGTGGGATCAGGGTGCATAATGTGAAATTCACAAAGAATTAATAAAAGTTTTTTTTAAGGGCAATACAACAAGAAAGTTTGTCATGGCTCTTGCATAAACTATTGCACAGGACATTGTTACAAGTTCATCAATGACCTAATTATTGTACCCTGTAGGTAATTTTATCATTTAATTAAAAAATTCTAAAAATATTCATTGCATGTAAAAGTTGAAAAAAAAAAAAACGGTACACAATGGAAAAGTCTTTTTCTTCTTCCCACCATGTATGTGTATATATATATATATATATATATATATATATATATATATATATATACTTGCTTATGTGCGCATCAATCTATGGGTGTATGTACTTACACATGCAGGTTTGTGCTTGAGTTTCCATAGAGACATTATCTTTATTATAGCATGGAGACAATGTGCTATGTAACTTTCTGAAGTTTGCTTTCATTTAAGCATATCCCATGTGGGCAGAATAGAAGCATCCCCTTATCTTTAGCACCACTAACGCTGCCTAGGATGGAGATACCACAGATTGGTCAACCACTACCTTTTTGAGAAGCACTAAGGTATATTCTGATTATTTGCTTGTGTTATGAGCATCCCCCTTAAGTATACAACATCGTGCACTTCCATAGGAGAAACGCCAAGAAGCCGAATCCTTCCACATTGGAGAATAAAGGGATATGTGTGACCATGAAATAGGAGAAAAAAATGAAAGCATGGAGGTGAGAAGTAAGACCTAACTGGGGACTGGTCAAAATAGTTAAAAACTTGACAGCAAAATATAGGGTTTAAATAGGACGGACAGGTAATAAGAGGAGGTTGGCTATGTCATGGGATTCAGGGCTGAGCCTGCTTCACAGACAAAGACATGTGTGTGGTGTTCAGGGCCAGGACCATCATGCCATAGATCAGAGGTTTGTCACAGTAATGGGGACCTTGAGGACAGTGGTGCTCGGCAGATTGTGACTTTACCGTAAAAGATACTTCCACGGGAGCTTTCCATTGGGCTAACTAGGATGGGCTCAGAATGAAAATAGGCAAACCCTTCGCTGCTGTAAGTCACCAGTCTTTTAGACATAATCACAAAGGAACAAGGCATGGAAAAGCCGCAGTGACCTCTGCTGCCGAATCAGTGAGATTTAAAAGAAGGTCCTGGTTCTCAGGCCTCAGCTGTTCATTGGAATGACTGGATGTCTTTTTAAAATTCTGGATCCCAGTTGCATGCTGTAGTGATTACCCGTGACTCCGGCACTTAGATGGTGCACATCTCAGATGGACGACCAGTCCGGGCTACACTAGTGAAACCTTGTCTCAAAAAAACCATATCTATGATTCTCAGTCTATTGAATAGACAATGATAAGGCTTGGGGGTGAAGTGTCAGAACAGTAGTCCCTCCTGATCCTTTGCTTCAATTATGTATGGTCAGCTGTGACTCATGTGTATTGAATGGAGATGTCCAGGAATAAATAACTCATGGACTTTAAATTGCATGGCACTCTTAATAATATGATGGATTTCCATATTGTTCTAGCTTGAGCTGGCCAGGATGCAAATTATTTCTCCGTCTAGTATAATGATACTGTATATGTGGCCCACCTATTAGTCACTTCAGCCCATATTGGTTATCATACTATTAGGGTGTTTTGTTGCTTGTGTGTTCAAGTTACTTTAGTTTTATTTCACAGTGGCCACAGAGACAAGGATATAGCAAAGTAAGATATACATACATAAATAGATAAGTAGTTAGATACATTTATACTTGGAAACATATATACATATACTTACATGGGGGAAGAGAGAGAGAGATCATGATCATGTAACAAACTACTAGAATTGAATGAGACTCATCTTTTAGTGTCTAAGATATCTTAAACTTTGAAGTAGGTATGTGTGCATTTGTGAGAATGAAACATAGTAGGTACAGTACTACCCACCATTTCACAGATCCCATGAGACATCTTAGAATGTGTACCCATTGGCTATTACGCTTTTACATCCTCTGCCCCACCCTCGTGACTCCAAACCAGTCTTAAAGACTAATAGAAGTAGAAATTACTAACAATGAATATTTATAACTCAAGTAGCATTACCGGTGACAGATTTTTCTGGGACCCTCTGAGGTCTTGATTCTGCCGTCAGGTAACAAAGCATTTGGTGACTGTGTCTGAAGCCCCCTCACTCCCTGCTGCCAGAGGCAGATGTCAGCTAGTAGATATGGAATCTGGTGATCCCAACTGAGGAAAAGTCCACAAAAATTGCTGATGTAATAGCCAGCTCTGGCTGATAGATATTTGTCAAATAGACTTTTCCTTGGGTTTGCTTTTTTATTTATTTTTAGTATTCGTCCTACCCTGCTGTGTCCCAGCGAGGAAAGCATTAGTGTTCCACATAAGGAGTTCCTGTCTTCCTCAGTGTAATTTATCACCTGAGGTGGGGACCTGCCTCATGTTCACCTGTAATTATTTCCTATAATTAGAGTTGTCTCTACATGCCATGTCTTCCCTATGAGATCCCAGAGAATAAATCTAAGGGCAGGGGTCATTTACTTCTTCCTGGACAATTGACCTATCACCCAAGTGTTTCAATTTGCATTGAACAATGCCGCACCACATCAGCCTCGAGAGCTGCACACGTTGTCCTGTCAACGCCATGAAAAATTTCATGGAATTTTTTTTGTTTGTTTGTTTAACAAAGGTAGATCTAGTAGCTGTTAAGGAACAAGAAAAGACTTCATGCTTTCCTGTTATATTTTCTCTTCAAAGCCAATTTCATGAACGTTTACAACAGATCGCTCTTTAGCTTCAGTTGATAGTCAGCTTTTCTGCTGGTCTGCAGGGTCCCCTTTCCACATTGAAGGAATCTCTATTTTCTAAGGTGTTCTTCATTTCAGGTTTGACTTTCTATTTTTTTAATTTTCATTTAATTTTTTTTCCTAAATAGAAAATAAAATGAAGTTCTACTTTAAAAAAATACCTCCTGGTGGTCCTAATCCTAGTGTCTTTATCTGACATAGCTTGCTATGTTTTAACTTCTGTCTTTAAAACAGGAAAAGTACAGTTTTCCCAAAGTCAAAACTTAATTTATCTAAGTCCCCTATCCACAAGCCATTTTCCTCAATGTGAGGAACAAGCCTCGGGAAGTCTTCCCTAAGTCTTCACATATCACACCTGCATATTTGGGTCTTTCCTCTGTAGTCCTGAAGGAAGAAATGCAAGGTTTCTTTCATCTGATTCTTTTTTTTTTTTTTACTTAAAAAACTTTGAGATTAATATATCATTTCTCCCTTTCCTCCCTCCAACCCCTCTCCCCTGCTGCTTCTCAAATTTCAAAATCATGGCCTCTTTTTCTTAAATCGTTGTTGTTGGTGGTGGTGGCTGTGGCATGTGTTCCGAAATACATAAATACAACCTGCTCAGTCTGTATAGTGTTACTTGTGTGTATGTGTTTTCAGGGCTGAGCATTTGGTGTTGGATAACCACTCAGCAGGCTCTTTCCCCAGAGCCTCTCTCTTCTGCTCTTACCTTTCTTTAGTTGTTGGTAATTCTTTGGGTAGGTAATTTCTTGCGGCCTTCTGGGCTCCGAAATACAAAAATACAAAATGTATTTATGTATTTCAGAACACATTTATGTATGGGCATGCCTCTTGGTGTAGGTGGGCTCCCGCACCACATGTGTGGGCATGCCTCTTGGTGTAAGTGGTGTGTTTGTTCAGCGTCTGTTTGGGCAGCCTTGCTAGAGAGACTGCACGGGTGTAGCTTCTGACATATCCAGGAGATACAGTCTCAGAGCAAACTCGTTCCTTGGCTCTTGAAACCCTGCTTCCTATCTTACACAAAGTTCCCCGAGCCTCTGGTACAGGAGCTGTGTTGTTGATATATCAGCTGGCCCTGGACTCCATGAGTCTGGTTGTTTTGTTAGTTTTACTTGTTTTGTCTTGCCTGGTTGTTTTAAAGAGAATGGAGACTGTGAAGCTCACAGCAGTAAGGAGAAGACAGGCAGAAGGAGCGCAGAAAGGTGGGAAGATATGGGGAATTGCCAGCAAATTTTATGACCACAGTGCTTGTTAGGTGGTACTTACACAGCATCTTCTCACCCAGGATGTCCGCTGTTGTAAGGGATTAGTGTTGGCCATGGAGAATGTCACAGGGTAGGAAAGAGACAGATGAGCTTGTGGTTAAGGCTTACATGCAGACAGAACATTGACTGTCCTAATAATTCTTATCTTCTATTCCTCTTCAGTACCCAGAGTTCAGACATCTCCCCACCACATAATTCCTTTCCATTTCCCAAGATCCCCAGAGAAGAAGGTCTGAATTAGACACCATCAGAGAATGCACAAATATCAGTTCCTTTGGACTGCACCCTGGAGGGTCGCTTCCCCAAATCACCACTATGTATTTTGTCTGGTTTTCCTACCTATTAAAAGTGATTTTGGACACTCGTTAATTTTTACTACTCTGTTTAGATTTCTTTTCAGTGTTGATATGTTTTTAATGCATTTAGTTACAACATCTTAGGCAGAGCAGAAGTTTGCAGAAGAAAACCTCACTAACCACTCTAGAGACTAAATTAAGACCATGACAGAATCAGGCCGTTGTTTGTTGTACAGTGTGTTAACTGCTTAATAGAAAGAGGGTTTGATACTGTCCTTATGTGCTAAGAATTTTGAACCATGAAAGGCAATTTTTTTTTAAAAATAATGAATCATTACTAGTTCCAGAGTAAGTACTCAGTTCTTCACTGATACACATTTTTCTCTAATCTTGAACACAATCATTGAAGACAATGTTGAATCAGAACTTTGAATATTCATGGATAAGTTATCTCTCTGAGCTGTAATGTTAGTTAAGGAGCATACATGGCAATTAGAATATAGTTTTCCCATTATCAAAGCAGTTGTCCCTCATAGTACATTTCCATGTGCCTAGAGATGTGTGTTTAATATAAAGACATGAAATGGAAGCTTCATAAAATATCAATATTTATCTTATATAACACATTTTGATGTCTTTCATGCTGCCGCATAGCATTTATCAAGTTGATTTGGTGACCCACGGGCCCAAGGCACAATCTGAAAGAATTTATCTCTTGTGTTACATGTGCATTTAAATAATTGTACAAATATTCTTTTTTTCTAATGATGAAAACTCTAGCACCATGAGGATGTTAATTTAAGGTCATAAGCGCTCCCTGTCCCCTTGAAATATTAACAACGCAATCAGGAGCCTGCATACTAATATATAAGTTTAAGTGATTAATATAACATAGCCCAATAGTAAAATGTACTTAATTAAAATAACCTCATGATATAAAGGCTGAGGTGGGCTTGGCTCTTACCACCCCCACCCCACCACCTGGTGTCTTGTGATTATCTATCTGCATATCAGCCTTGGCTCCAGACTCGCTCCCAGTCACCTTCCTACCCCAAGGCATTCTCCATTCCTGCCACTAATCCCTAACTATGTCTTTGCATAGGTTACTCCCATTCTTAGCTAGGCTACTCATCGTCATTTAAGGCTCAGCTAACACCCCAAAGTTATTACTAAATATTTAAGTTAATGTATGGTTGTACCGGCTGGTTTTGTGTGTTAAGCTGACACAAGCTGGAGTCATCAGAGAGGAGGAGCCTCAGCTGAGGAAATGCCTCCATGAGATCCAGCCTTAAGGCATTTTCTCAATTAGTGATCAACGGGGAAAGGACCAGCCTATGGTGGGCGGGGCCATCCCTGGGCTGGTGGTCCTGAGTTCCATAACAAAGCAAGCTGAGCAAGCCACATGAAGCAAGCCCATAAGCAGCACCCCTCCATGGCCTCTGCATCAGCTCCTGCCTCCAGGTTCCTGGCCTGTTTGAATTCCTGTCTTGACTTCCTTCAGTGATGAGCCACAATGTGGAAGTGTAAGCCAAACAAACCCTTTCCTCCCTAACTTGTTTGGTGGTCTGGTGTTCTGTTGCAGCAATAGCACCCCTAACTCAGAAAATGGGTTCTTAGATCTAGCATTCTTCAAAACGGGATATCTTTACCCAGTTCTGGCAAGGACCAGGTCACTTTATTTCTGAAACTATACTTTTACATCTGTCAGGAAAGTATCAGAACATAAAGTACCACAAAGGAACAAAACACTGACTGTGAAGAACTTTGTACTTCAGTATTTTCTGTTAAGAAATCTGCAGCTATGTTTTCTTTCTGTGTATTTGCATGTGCATGTGTATGCCCGTGTGTGTGCATGTGCATGTGTGCATGCATGTGGAGGAAAGAGATCAGTGATGAGTATCATTCTTCAGGTGTAGTCCTAGTAATTTTTGTTAAACTCAGGGCTTGTCACTTGGCATTGAACTTGCCAAATATCCTAAGCTGGATAGACAGGAAATCCCACAAATCTACCCGTTTCCGCCTTCCTCATGGCTGGAGTTATAAATGGGTGCCACCTGTTAGACCTTCCCCTGATGACTGTGAACCAGGTAATTTGCTGATTAGGCATCTTTCTAGCTCCTGGCTCTCTAATTTCTATGCATCAGATACAACGAGGAGCTAGAGTTAGCTAGATTTTGAGAAAGGATACGTTTTCAGGAAGTTCGTTGATAACAATCCTTTTAGCCACGGTTGGACTGATAACACCACAGGAACAAGAAAATGCTGTGTAAGGTCTGTCCCACTTCCGAGTCACAGGCTGACACTCGGCAGCATCCCAGTAGCTGGAGATGTCTTAGAGACATCTAAGAGCAGTCCCTGGGTGAATTCTGTAGGAAGAAGACCTGAATGAGAATTTAGTAAGCACGTAATATGCATATAAAGCAATTTAGGGAGATATAAGGAGTGTTTGGAATCCAAACCCACTGAAGGGAGGAGATGATTAGGATATGCACTGTAGGCTAAAGAGGCTGGGCAGACAGATAGAGAGGTTTAGATCTGCAATGGCCAGTAATGACTGGGATGGGTTGGGCTTAGAGAGTCAAGACTTTCAACATTAACATCTATCAACGAGTGGACATAGGCTCCCACCTCCCCCAAAGGAGAACTAACCACAGATGAAGCAACTGAAGTCATATCTAAAGGCTCATAACATCCTCAGCAGCCGGGAAGATAATTCTTTCCTAGCAAGATGGTATGGGTCTCCTCGCAAGGGTTATAACAAATCTGTTACTGCCACTTATAAAAGCTGGTGAGCGTGGACGTTATCGTTCATGTATATTCCATGGAGTGAAGACCAGACAAGCTGCTCATAAGGCATGACACATAAGCATGTGTACACAGAGGGAGAAGAGTGCGGAGGGAAGAAGGGAGGGGAGGTCTCAAGATAAAGGTGCCATCTCAAGGATCTGATGTTAGGTGCTGCTCAGAGGTACCAGGAGAAGGCATAGTGGAGAAGAGAGATGTTTGTTTTATGTATGTGAGTATGTGTGTGTGTGCATGCATGCTCCATCTTTTTGGTTTAGAGACCCTGTATCTCACTGGTCTAGAAATGACCAGGTAGGGTGAGATGGCTAGCCAGTGAACCCTAGGGATTCCTCTGCCTCTGTATCCCCAGAGATGGCATCTTGAATCTAGAGCACCCCACAGGGTTGTTTGTTTGTTCATTTGTTTTTTTTAAAATATGTGCTTGGTACCCAACTCAGGTCCCCATGCTTGTCAAGAACTTCGCTCATAGCTATATCTGCACTTCTGACATCTATGTTCATCAAAAAGGAAAAAAAAAACTAAATATATTTAGTCTGAATTTGTCATTAGAGTGGAGGATGATGTATTAGTAACTCACACGAGGGCCATTTTCCTCCTATTATTCTGTCTTGAGATCTAACTGTTGGTATAAATAATATTTCTCTTCTATATCTCTTCTCTAAGACTCCCTTGTTCACTGAAGGGGGGGCTGGAAATGGGAGTCAGGGGGAAGCTACAAGTACACGTCTATATTTTTGATGAAATATTTGATTCTGACATTTATAATCAACACATTCCCAAAATACATCCAAAATATCATGTTTTCTAGTTTTTGACACCGAGGACATGATTTAAGCCTGATCATTTGTCTAAGAGAATATGCTTGTTGCCAGACAGGCAGACACAAATTTGTCACAACTTCCCTTTTCTCCCACGTTCCTTAACAAAAGCCAGCATCCTCTTAGGTAGGACACCGGACTGCGCTCAGGCACACCCCACACACTCCCCGGCTGCCTTACCTCCAGGAACATTGATCTGAGCCCAGCTGCCAAGGAGAATTTGCGGCCCACTGGCAACGTCTGTCGATAGAAAAGCCCAAGTCACTTTTCTGTTGACACATGTCCCACTTTTTCTCCTCCCTTGGCTCCTGGAGGGGTGGATGTGTTTAAAAACAAAACAAAACAAAACAAAAAAAACCCAAACAACTGACCATGGAGTAGTTGTTGATTTATGCTTCTTTTTTGGAGCAGGGGATTCATATTGATTAGTTGGATGAATGAGTCTGTCCCTTTGTTTCAAATGATTAGAGTGAGTGTCTGCCCTTGGAATATATCACAGCTCCACTGTGACATAAGGAACAAGAACTGCTGTGTTTTCTGGGAGCCTGAACGCCATCACTGTACTTATAAAATATACCTGCCGCCTCTGATGCTTAACCTGCTAAGGGGAAAACAGGGTCCATCGGGAGTTCTGACAAATGAGAGCATTAGGGATATGGAGATGTGTGTCAGTCCTTCCTGTGTTCCTGTGTTCCCCAGTGCTCAATGTACTTAGTCTGGGTTTGTCATCAAAGTGGTGCATGATATACTGGTAACTCACACAAATGTGATTTTCATCTTGTTGTTCCGTTCTGGGTTCACACCTCTGGTATAAATGATGGTAAAAATATCCTTTTCTCTCTCTCTTTTTTTTTAATCTTTTATATGAGACTCTCTTGCTCATGGAAGGGGAGGAGGGAAATGAGTGTTAGGGGGAGGGACTGAGCACACTTTTATATTTTGATGGAATGTTTGTCTTTAAAATTTTTTTTGTCTCTGTGTATGTTTGTGTATGTGTGCATGCTTGTGCACATGTGTTTGTGTGTGTGTGAGAGAGAGACATGTGTATGGGTACACGTGGAGGCCAGAAGAGGGCATTAGATGACTTGGAAGTTACAGGCAGGTGTGAGCCACCTAGTATGGGTGCTAGAAATGGAAGTCTTGTCTTCTGGAAGAGCATCAAGTGTTCTTAACCCCTGAGCCATTGCTCCACACCCTGGAATGTTTGTACCTGATATTTACAATTAAATGTGTTTCCAAAATAGATTCAAATCATGTTATGCTTCAGGAGTTATGTGGGTGAGATTAAATGGTGATTTGCTTGGTGAAAGGATATTTTTTTATATTATCCTTTTGGCTCCCTGTGCTGATTTTTGAAGGGGAAGATTACCTTTTAACAACAACAAAAAAAATTCCTTCAGTCTTCAAGTGTCTGAATGAATATCTTCCCTGGGGCCTAAGTGTATTTATTTCTGTAAGCCATGCCTTGGTGTATTCTCCATTTCCTTACTCTCCTCCTCAGAGTGAGCTATCAGCATCCTTAGCTTGGATACTTCTATGGTTGAAAATAGCACTAACATTTTCTAGGTATGCATATTCCCTTTTCCCAAAATCTTAACCATTCACAAGTTAATTCAACAATATGTATGTTTTAAGTTCTTGAGGTCACCCATTGATGTCTGTGGAAGTAGACGAGGCTCAGAGTGAGAGCCCAGGTCTGTTCCTCCTTTCCCCAATTGGAGCCATCTCCTTATCTTCTACAGTAGAAGTCTGCCCTGTGGTAGCCACATTGATCTTGTGTATCTGGGATGATTTGTAATTATCTAAGCCCAGCTTCTGGTACACTTGGAGTCCCCTTTGTTTAACAAGTGATCTGTGAACAAATCTAATCCATTTGACACTCCTGTCCCAGTAAATTCACGAATGGACAGGATGCAGAACCATGACGCTGGTAAGGAACAAGCAAGGAGTAATGGATTGGGTTTTTGGAGAAGTTATTTCTTCTTTCGGGCTCTCTGGATGCCAGGGTCTTTCATGCTGAACTGTTTCTGAATGATTCTGGTAGAATTTTCTATGACATATCAATTTCAGGTGATACTTTTATTATTAGTTTCATTTTTAATAATTACTGATTAATATGTGAGTCATTCTTGTTAATACCATAAATGTATATATATTCGTATATATGTATATATGTATGTGTATACACATACACACACACACCATATATATATATATATATATATATATATATATATATATATATATATATATCTTCAACATCTTAATGTCTCTACAAATGTTCCCAACTCATACCTGAGAATCACTTTGTAGTTTTATCATTTGCCCATCTCATGTTGTTTTATATAATCCAAAACCTGAACTCCAATCATGAGGAGCCATAGCCTGCCTTTTGCAAACCCAGAACCTACGCACTGCTTGTAGCATGGCTTTGAATCCCGAACAGGATTTACCAAGAATTTCTTTTTTTACCTTACTTCTTGGCCACCAGCCCTCTGCCAGCCTTTTTTTATAAGTTCACAGATCTCTTAACTTTTGACATACTGAAAGGGTCACATCTTAAAAGATAAATTTAGATTTTAAAGTATAGATTTAAAAAAAAAGCATAGCATTCTCTGAAAGTGTCAAGAGACTACAGACCTATAGGTTTCTTCAAATGCCAGCAAATGATGTGCTTTCAAAAGGTGTGACTATGAGACACTTGGTCCCTTTTAGCTCTTGGTGCATTCACCCCCTAATGTCCTTGCTAGCTTGTTCTCCCTCACCTTATCCACAGCAGCATACTCAGATGACACAGTATGTGTGATTATTGTGAAGCAGAAAGTAGAGCCCATTATCCAGGGGATAAAGTAAAACATGCACAGGGTTGAGAGTCAATGAAGCTAGGAGCAAACTACCCACAGGTGTAACTTCCTGAGCCTGAAAGCTAACACATAAGAACAGATGTGGTGAGGAGATAAGGTGTGTATCTCTACCTTTCTCCTCCTGGCACCTCTGAAGTAGAGCACGGAGTCCACAGGTGACCTTCCCTGTAGTATATTGGCACTGGCAGATTTCACATGGGCTCAGGATCCTCCAAGACTCTTCTTCATTTGACCATAATAATTGACTGGGTTTGAACTTTATCCACCTTCCCTAAGATTACTTGGTTTTTTTGTTGTTGTTGTTGTTTATTTGTTTTGTTTTGGTTTTTAAGTTCCAGAGACCCCATAGTCTTCCCTAGAAGATGGTGATAATTCTTACCCATCCCTTCCTTCTTCAATTTCACTGCATTGACTTATCTTTGGGGTTCTAAATGTGCCATCTCCCTTTTCTAAAGTTATTAGGTACAGTGGAACACAGGACCATGTAGCATCTCTCTTTTATTCCTTGCTATGGGATTTCATTGTCCTTGTAAGTATCACACTTCAGAGCAGAAGCCAGATTAGAGCTTGAAGATTCCCACTTGTGGAAAGGACTGTAGGAGCTGGAGGCTTTGGGAGGGCTGGGACAAAACATTGTGTTCTAAACTTGTCAGGGCCATTATACTCACAAATGCACAGCCACAATGACTGCCTGCGCATAACATATGCAAAAGCAGGCTGGTCACCAACGCCACATAACTGGGGGAGGAGCTCACAAAGCCCCAGACTCAGCAGTTGGTGGCTATGGGATGTGGCTCCTGGTAGGTTGCTCAGGTAACTGTGGATGCCCCTGTACCCATGCCCATATGAGCCTATACCTATAATCCACTAGCTGAATTTAGTGGGTTATAAAAAGAGGACATGGTGTTTGAGGATGGTGTCATAGAAGTTACTCTGTGAAAGAACTGGAGAGGAGAAGTTAGGGCATGAAAATGATTAAAACTAATCGTATAAGTGTATGGAATTCTCAAATAATAAATTGAAAAAAAATACAAAGCATGATCAAGCTTGTTGCCTCATTCAGAAGAGAGCTGTCTTAGGCTTGTGAGATGATGATGAGCAGTTTGATATTTGATACAACAGAAACTGATGGTATCAAAGCTGTGAGCCCGAGGATGGCTCATGTAATGTCAGGCTGTTCTAGAAGCATCTACAGGTGTGTGAGTGTGGATGTGAGAACATCCGGTGAGTTCTGGTCTTTGGCTACCACCATGCTTATTCCCTAGAGATGGGGCTAAGTCAGCAGTGAGAAAAGCAATAACAATATATTAGGACATCAGGAGTGGGGAGGGATGAGGGGGAGAGAGATGCGGAAGAGTTATGGGCCGTCTTCACTGCTCTTATTCTACCCTGATTTATGAAAAACTGCTTATCAGGGGAAGTGAAATTTTGCAATCTGGCTGAGGAGTGAATGAGTGGGCTTTGTAATGTTACAAATGTGAACGCTCTCTAGAAAGGATCATTAATAGATTGCTTTAATGTGGAACACACTTTCCATAGAAGCCTATACTAAATGTGTTGGCTAGGTCTCCAGAAGCCAATTTAAATCCAAATGTAACTGAAACACAATGTCACCACCTGAGTTTCCCATTCCTTATTCCATAGTAAGCAAACCATATGTCACTTGGTCACGGTCATATTTGTTAGGGACATAGATCTATTCTGTACGTCTCTAGATTTGAGGTTCATTCTGCCAACTCCTCAACATCTGAATATTTGCCATGACTTTAAAAATGTTCAAGCATTTCTGTCAATGTTACTTTTCTACTTTTAATCAATAAATAATGGATATGTGTGTATGTATTGTGTGGTCACATGTGTGTCTTCTTTCATAATTTTAACCCTTATTTTTTATGAGGCAGCATCTCTCACAGAACCTGAAGCTCACTATTTTGGCTAGATTGGCTAGCCACGAAACTGCTGCCATCTGCCTGTCTTTGCTGGTGTTAAAGGTGTATGTACATAGTCACACCTGGCTTTTACATGGATGTTGGGGATTTAAACCCAGGACCTTGTGCTTGTACAATAAGCAGATTTACCTACTGAGCCACTTCCCATAACCTTCACCTTTCCACTTAAAAAAAAAAAAAAGAATTTTGGTTTACTAATTATATAGTGCTATCTTGCTGCTACATGTGATTGATCGCAATTGAAAATTTCTGCATGTAGCTGAAATCACCTGACAACCGAGGCTATAGTTCTTCTGGATGGATGGCAGACATGTTGGGACAACCAGGCTCATCTCTTTTGTTAAACGTATCATCTCCTTTCCTTCATGGTCTCTGTGCCTGCTCTCTACCAGTATATATGTACTCCAATCATGCTCTCTGGGCTCCCAAGAGCATCAACATTTTAAGATTTTTGGGCGATTTCTGTTGCTATGGATTCAGGTTCATAGACCTCCCTCTGAAGCATCTAATTTGTTGCAGAATCGACAAAGTGGAACATTCATTTTAGGGCTTCTGTTTTTATCTCTGAAAGCCCAGTTCCAGTTCTTATTTGTCTATTTTTCCTTTCCATAAATTTTATATTTTAAAGTACATTCTGTATCCTATCAGCTACCTTTTATCCTCAGTGACCTCATTGTTATGTCTAATTTTGATCATCAATAAGATGACATTTAGAATCATCATGGAAACAAACCTCTGGGGCTTTTGGCTTGGCTAATTGAGATGGGAAAAAACACCCCAAAGTAGGGTAGGCAGTCTCTCAGGTGCTGGGGGCACGATTGAATGAAAAGAGAGAAGGCACTGAACGCCGCTGATCATTGACTAGGGACACTGGGGCCGCCAGCTCAAGCACTTGCTGCAGCTGTCACACCTCACCTTGATGGACTGTGAGTCCTCAGATTGTGATAAAACAAAGTTCCTCCCTCAAGCTTCCTCTGTTGGGTATTTTGTGATGACAACAGAAAAAAAAAAAAGATTGGTATTCTCTTCAACAAATCCCATCATTTCAATCATTTCTGGTCTGTTTGTAGCAATGGATTTTGTTTTCCTAACATGGATCCTAGATCTCCAGTTTGTTTGTTTGCTTTTTTTCTCACGTCTAGAATTTTCTACTGGCCATGGCAAGTTTTCATATTCATTCTCTCTCTCTCTCTCTCTCTCTCTCTCTCTCTCTCTCTCCCCCTCTCTCCCTCCCTCCCTCCTTTCTTTTCTTTCTTTCTTCTCTGTTTGAGGGCTCTTTGTTGCGTTAGAGGGAATCATATTCTTAGTACTTTTCTTTCATTTTCTGTTTGAGAGGGCTTTGTTGGGTTAGATGGAGTTAAGCTACTGGAAGATCCATTTGATGTTCCTGGGGTTGCTACTAAGCTCTTTCTGTGAACACAGAGGAAAGTGACCTACTCCCCTGAGGTGTCTAGGAGAGAGATTCCCAAGGTGTGCAGCACACAAATTTGGAAAAATCTGGGCAAGTTGCTCATCCTCAAACTCTAGGGTAGACTTTAAGACAGCTGAAAAGATGTCTTTGAGATTATACCGATTGAAGATTCCTTTAGTCTGCCTTTAAAATCGACTGGCTGTAAATTAATCAGCAAACTAAGTTGAAATTTATTTTCCCTCATAAGTTTGAATATATTCTTTTAGTGTGTTTATACCCAGTATTATTAGTAAACCTGAAGATATTTAGTGTCCTGAGCATTTGCTCATGACCAGTTTTTAATATGTATATATATGTATGTACAGGAAACTTGGAAATTTGGATTTACATAAACACACACATATATGTATATGTATATATACACATATACATGTACACATACACACATATATATCTTCATATATACTTACATATAAATTATATATTTTATGTATTATATGATATGATATATAATATAATGAATAATTATATAGTTATATAAATACAATACATTTACATAATTGTTAATGATATATTAAATTATATATTTATATATAATATGTAATAAAGTATATAATATAATATAAATTTGTGTGCACATGTATGCAGGTGCTCACCAGGGCCAGAGGAGGGCATCAGATCCCCTGGACCTAGAATTATAGGTGCTTGTAAGCTGCCTGATTGCTTGGAACTGAACTTGGCCCTCTGTAAAAGCAGGACTTCCTCTTAACTACTGAGCTGTCTCCCACTTAATACCACTTTGCTTCTGTTGATTTTATTTTTCTCTTGGAGTCTACAGGTTTCTTCCTCTTTTCATCTCTTTGTATTCCACAATTTTGCAGTACCAACACATCTTTTTTTTGTACCTATATTCTCATACTACATATTTCCAATCTGCCGGTTGGTGTGTCCTGAACACTTATTCTTGTGTTAAATACTGACAGTTACTCTATCTCTGACACTATTTATTATCGAGCTTATTTGGCTTTGAAATTTCCTTATTGAAGCATCCTGATTTCTGAATGATGCCATCAGCTAAGATCCTAATCCACTTTTCTCCATGGAGTCTTTCATAGATTTCAGGTGAGCATCTACATGTAGACACTGCATCTCTCATATAATCTTTGCTTCCTAGCTCTACTATTTTCCTTGGCTGGCACAAGACAATAAACATTTGATTTCTAAGTTTCCTGTCTATAAGTCCTGTGTGTCTGTCTTTCTGTTTGTATGTGACGGGTGCTGATCAACTCTTTTGTCTTTCCATGCAATGTTATATCTCAATATCTTTATTGATGTATTCCTTCCTGTTTATAAACTGCCAGTTTGGGAATTCTGGGTGAAAGTTACATCCCTGTTTGTTTTCTCTAATGCTGATATGATATCCATCTTCTTAAAAAAATTTTGAGCCAGATTATCTTTTCCTTTATCCCCTATACTAAACATGTTACAATCATTTTGTCCAATTTCCTTCCAGTTCTCCTCAACATGCTATTTTTAACTTCTCTGAATTCTCTCTGCATGGCAACTAATATAAAATTACAAATCAATATTGAATTGGAAATAGAGAGTATTATTGCTTCATGTGCCAATGAATAATGGTCATGCAACAAAATATTAAACATGAGGCATGATTTTAATTCATTTTAATTGAGCCTATATTTTAAATACCATTTGCCTTATGTTGACTGCGTTTCTTTCTAAAAGCATCAGCCCGTTGCATATCTTCAAGTGTTACATTCTTGGATAAATCCAAGCTATTTCAGTTGTGCAAATTAATCACCTGTGAGAAAATTCACAAAGAAAAATACATTTTCCTGTCCTTCTTCTCTCTTCAGTGCAAACACTGCTGGCCACGTATTTATTTGGGGAAGTGCTGTGATGTTATTTCTTCCTGATGAAAAGCAAAGATGTGGGAGACAGTTGAAAGCCCGAGCAGGCTGCATCTCGAGATGGCCAGGCTGCTGAGAAAAATAGCTTATTGCTTTTTGAATTGCCTTATATTTCCTCCAAATTCTTAAACAGGCCCCAGAGAGCAATTCGTCGGTTGTCTCTCAAAACTGGATACCTGAAGAAATGCTGATTTTGTTTTTCAGTGAAAGTTGCAAGAGTTGGAGAAGATGATCTAGGATTTTGGTCTTGCTGGTCTGAGTCACCAGCCCGCAGACCTCTCTAGTTAAATGCAATGCCAAGGAACTCTGAACAGATATAGGAAAAACAATTCAGGTTTGATCATTCTCTTCTTGTAACTTTCTGGGTTCGATTCATTTTTTTTTCCTTGGGTTCTTCTCCATTTTCAGCGGCTCATTTATTCTTTTCATTTTGTTTGGGTCAATTTCCCTCTTACAGTCCAATCCAATCTAGTCCCATCTAATCCAATCTAGTTAAATAAGTATTCATGATGTCAACCTGCCCCCCATTTCCCTTCACAAAGAAAATCAGACAGGAACTCACACAGTTTGAGTCCTGAGTATTGGAACTTATTTTAATTTGCTGTGTCCAGTCTTTCTTTCTTTCTAGTTAAATTCAAGGTGTCACCCTCCATACCTGCCTGACACCAATTCCAGCTACGTGTGTTGGGACTCCATCCAGTCCATTTGCAAAAGACACTGTGTCTAATTGTTATCAAGGTCCTAGATTGAATAGTTGTCATTTGCCACCCAGTATGAACCTTCTTACTGGTATCTGCATGGGTCTAGGTTGCATGAGCCTCCCAACTGGTATCTGCATGGATCTAGAAATATTCTTTCTCGGCATCTCTCTCTTGCCATCTTTCTCTTGTCATCTGTTAATCCATCCTCTGTGAGGCAACAGTCTGTGGACAATACTTTGACTCCCTCACTGTCCTCTCCCTGGTCAGCCCAGTCCTAGGCATCTGCTCAGCCCACTGCTCTGCTGAGCTCCGTCTGAGGTTGCTTAGCTGAATTTTCTGTTCTGTTTTACTTGGCTTCTCAACAGTATCTCCTGCTGTATTTTGCCCTGGTTGTTTCTTGTTCTTCTCTCTGTATCTCTTCTGCACACCACCTTCTTGAAGATATTTCTAAATAGTCCTTGACCAGGACAAGGGACACATCCTAAGTGAAAGGTCCAGGGGACCAGGTGAAGAAGACAGAGCAGGTAGGCTCAGGAGGTGTTGGGCAAGCTATGTCTTATGCTGAGCACGCTTATTAAGAAGTACAGCACCTCATATGGTATTACCAGGGGAGAAATGGAGCAGAGTCAGCAGAATCTATCACACAACGGGGACAAAGTCAGCACTAGGATAGTCAAGTGATACTGCACCAAAGGACACAGGATATCTCAAGACTGTTACATAGGAGCACACAGTGGCCTTGGGACTAATACCTCTAGTCTCTTCAGCCAGGAAAAGCCAAGTTCCCAGAAATCAAAAGCTTAACACTTTTGAGCACAAAGTATCCATTATAAACCCTGTTGAGACTCAAATCTATAGAAACATGGGCTTTTATGTGTGCCTCTGATCTATGAATCCAATTTTCAACTTATCTTGTGGGGAAAATAAGCCAACTGGCTCACAAGGGAAGTCTTCATGTTCTCCATGTGAAAGCCATCCTTCCAATGCTCAGCTCACTGCAATGCCTATCTATGTTCCTCCACCCGGTTCCACAAACTTAAGGTCACTGGGAGTCATTAGTAATCATTCCTTCACTATCAGGCCAGGGTTCCCTGCAGTTCTCTCTAGAGAGTTGATAAGCTAGGTGTTATGGCCCTTGAAGCTCTTTCAGAGCTTACTTTTCTCCATCCCTACTCATTCCAAGCAAGGCTTTCTACTGTTGAGATCCAAGGTGGCCTTGAATTTTAGCTAGTCTTTCTCAGTGCCTAGCTGGCCAGGTCACATCGTATAAAATTCCATTCCTGCTCTAGAAACCCAAGAGAGCACAGAACTCCCTTTTCTTGTTTATAACTGAAGGGAAATAAAGGGCTTTATTTATTTACTAATTTATTTAATTTATATTATTTAGAAAGGGAAATAAACACTTTCTACCTTCAGGGTTTCATCATGGCTGCCTGTGGCCATGATGTTAATAACTCTTTTACTAAAGCTTGTCAGAAGGGTAATTCATCTCAGCTTCCTTTCCACAAACCTACTATTTTTTTTTTTTATCTAAAATATACAGCAGTTCTAAGTTTTAATTTGAGTACCTCTGGAACACATATATCTCTTTTTAATCTACTCTTCTCTATCATGGCTAATCCACTCAAGTGAACTTGACTTTTTCTGCCTGAGCTTAGCTTGTCTGCTGCCCACATGACCTCTCTTTACTCCATCCATCCCAATCTTCAAGTCAAAAATCACCCTTTTCAACCCAAATCTTTGTCATTCCTATACTTGACTAAAGACAGCACTTCTCAGGAAAGCTCCAGACATCCTGTTCCAAGTGGAGCATGGTCTCTCATTTCTTACTTCTGCTGTATTGGCTTTTACAGGTCTTTAACACACACACACACACCCATATCATTTCATAAGCAGTTTTCATGTGTCCCTTCCTATCCCGAGAAAGTGTCATTATTTTTCTTGCCTGGTTAAATACCTCCCTTTCCATAGCAGATTTGTTGCCATTTCAAGAGGAATACTTTCTTCAGATTTTTAATCCAGTAACATTTCTGTTCATGGCTCTGAATGCAGGTGATAGATAAAGTGACTCACCACTGAGATCACATCTCTACCCACAGAAGGCTCCTTCCATGGAAGCACAGAAGTGTTGGATAGAGCATTCTCTATATCATGCAAAGAAACACATGAACAAGGTGAAAGTAACCTGGCAAGGCACATTCTTCTTGTAAAAGGGTTCACTACCCTATGGCAGGAAGTTCAACAAGCAGGTTTATTTTTATTTTTTTTCCTAAGCAGGTAGAGACTATGCCTCATCCCATTGGTGGGAGCTTGACATCACAGTCTGAGTTGGCTGACAAATTGGTGCAAAGAGGATATATATGATGGTAGTCATGTCTTGGGAATGTTCAGGGGTTGAGCAAGCAGGTACTTCACAAAAATGGGAGAGGATTAAGGAATATTAGCCATTGGTGGGCCAGCTACCTTTGACAGAGAAGACTGAAACCCAAAACTCATGTTCTCCCCCACAGAAGGCAGAAAGGATTATGGGGACACAAGAAAAGAAAGGAACCCTTTACCTTGGAGTCTGGTTGAAACTCCTTGCCAGCCGAGAAAAAAGAATTTAAATACAACATTTAATGTGAAAGGTGATCACATAGATTTCTTTCTCATACAGATATTTTGTGTTAAGGTAGAAATGGACCAAGCAATGGGTCATGTGTAGTTTCCAGGACATTCTTCAACCCTGGATGGCTATGGCCTTAGCTAGGGCTTTGTCCTGTTTCACAGATGTTTTCTGGAATCTCAGACAAGGTCATAAACAAACTTTGTTTACAGTAAAGACATCCAAACTTCCTGCAAGCTTTTATTTAGCCTTATCAACTATTATCTTGTCAGAGGCCCCTCTGGAACCACCCTGCCACCTCATTTAGGATTTTTAGAAATCTGTGAAGATAATAACATCAAAATTTGCCAACTGATCTATGTGATTATGAGGAATGGTGAGCTCAGACAAGCTCACCTCCATAACCTGGGCTATGTCTTCCTTTATTTCCAAGTTCCTTTTTCCTCTTAACCTTTGTGCTTAAAAAAAAAATCTATGTTAGTCTTTTAGTTAGCCCCAACTTTCATACCAGATCACCCTGAAACTTTTTCTGAATCAAAGCCAAAGAGTCCGTTTTGCTGAATGAGGTCTCTAAACAGTTAAGGACACTCACTCCTCCAGATTCTTTTTTAATGGAGCAGAATTTTTGCCTTCATACTTGCCACCTTTGCTGATTACTTCTAGGTGTTGGGAATGCTGGCTACTGATGTTGCCCAGCTCTGACCCGTTTCAAGCTTTGCCCTTAGCCAAAGGATGTTGTCACAGTCAACATGCTACCTCATCCCTGAGGGGAAAATACATTCCACTACCCATGGGTCAATAGAGGGATGAGGATAGAAACCCTAGGCACTTTCCTTGAATTTATGGCATCTCAGGAGAGGCTATTGGGCTCCTGAGACTGAACTATTCAGCTTCTCCCTCTCCTTGGCTCTACTTCTCAGGAGTCATTCCCAGGGCATTCTCCAATAATGCTCCTATTCATTCAACACCAAGGCAGTGTCAGCAAACCCCAGCCAGTGGTCCCTGTGCTCCTTCCCAACACTTATCATGGGGATGGTGAGGTGTGAGGTGGCCTGCCTATGATTATCAAGTGTAGCACCCTAAGAGTCTTGGGACCTGGCACAAGTTTCTCACCCTCTTTTGTCTTCTTTCCATCATAAGAATCAAACTGCTTGGGGTAGGATCTTAGTCATTCAGGGACAGAATGACAAATGAACAGGTGGCTTAAGCAATAGGTATTTGTGTATTTGTTTTTTGAGCTTTGAGAATCTGGAATGCTGAGACTAAGAGGCCCCACTTGCATGACATCATCTAACCTGAATAAACTTTCCAAGGCCTTACTATGCTGTGTATTATAGCAGCACTCCAGGGGCTGGCCAGATAATGAATTTTAGAAGCCTTGGCCAAAAAATATCCAGTCCTTAGCAAATAGCATCTGGAGATAGCAGATTCTCAATGATAGCTATTGTTCTTATGGACAGTATTATGCCAAGGGAATTTTGTTGCTTTTATCTAGTGACAATCTGAAATATAGATACCTTTTATCAGGTTAACATCTTAAACTGAGCTTTTACAACTGGGTTGTTATGAATATGCTAATTCCATGAGATGGTGCATAAATAAAGGCTCTTTTGTTTAAATTAGTGTGAGGAAAGCTTACAAATCTTAGACATAGAGCATCAGGGCATGAAACTCCTAATAGCACAGAAAAGTCCTACAGAGATGGCTCAGGGAGAGATCCACTTGCTTTTGTGGTGTTAGGACCTGATTCAGATTCCCCAGAATTTATGTGACAGCAGCTGTACACATCTGTGTTCCCAGCGTTCTTTGTGTGACATGGTTTGCAGACATGGTAGAGTCCTGGAAAATCCCTGAGCCAGTTAGCCTATCATATATAGTAATTAACAGCAAGAGACTCTATCTGAAACAAGAGTTTCAGTGGGCAACTAAGGTTGTCCTTTGAGCCTTATATGGGTTGTGGTCTCTCTCTCTCTCTCTCTCTCTCTCTCTCTCTCTCTCTCTCTGTGTGTGTGTGTGTGTGTGTAAACACACAGGAGTGGGGTGTGGCAGAGAGATAGACAGTGAGTTAGAGACAGAAATGGGGGATTTAATTTAAAGAAGTTGGGGGGGTGTGAAAAAGAAAAGCTTAGATAATTTGAATTAATCACCTTCTATAAGTCTATGTTCCCAACATCTAGACTGTGGGGACATTTCTGTAAGCAGCATCCCCCATCCTCTGTGGACTAGTTAGGAACAGCTCTGTAGGAGTGACCAACACAAGGACGAAGGCCGGCATAATTTGATTGTTGAGCAGGGTGGAACGAAGGGGCAGAGGAGCCAATGTTGGTCCTGTGAATACTCTGAATTGCTATTGTCCTCATGTCCCACACCAGTGTGATTACTCCAGCCACTACAGCAAAAGCCGTTAATGAAGACAAAATGACAGCCTCCAACGTGACAAACACTTGGATGAATATTTAGTCTTCTAAAATCTCAAACTGCCAAGACCTTCACAGTATAGCCAGTAGAGGAGTTCATAATGTCTCCTAGCTGTGAGCAGCACAGGATTCTAATCCTGGATTTTTGTGAGTGTCTCTTGATGGCAGTGACTGATGGGTATGGTTTTGGGAGTTCCACATCCAGTTGAGGAAGCTTCCTTGTTAGCAGCCACTTTTAATAGACAGGTCTTCCCCCCCCCCCCCATTCACTCAGCTTCCTTTTAGATAAGCAAAATGTTTTCAGTGAATAAGGCAATATATGAATAATTCTTTTGTGCATGTATGGTTAATGGCAGCATTTCTCAACCTGTATGTAGCAAATCTTCAGGGATCGAATGACCCTTGAACAGGTGCCACATATAAGATATCTTGCATTTCAAATGTTTACATTATGATTCGCAACAATAGAAAAATTACGGTTATAAACTAGCAACAAAATAATTTTACGGTTGGAGGTCACCACCACATGAGGAACTGTATTAAAGGGTCACGACATTAGGAAGATTGAGAACCACTGGTTAATAGGAATGGAAGGAAATGGAGAAAGAAATGAAATACTAACATATAAGTGAGTTCATTTTCCCAAATGCTTGACAGACAAAGAAAAACCCTGTATGTAGCAGAGTGTGCATGCACACGCACACACACATACATATTCTATCTATACACATACAATGATAAGCAATGGACTGAGTGTTAGTTTTCCTATTCCATCTCTTGAAAGCCTAATCCTAATGTGATGTTTGGAGATCATGAGTGTGGAACATTGATGAATATAGTAAATGCCCTTCTCAGAGGAAGCTAGCTAGCAGGCTAACTTTCTTTCCTCTGTGTGAGATATAAGAGAGGATAGTGATTCCCAGACTAGGAAGTAGGTTCCTAATAGACCTGGGATCTGCCAGCACCCTTGACCTACCTTAGGCTTCCTAGCATCTGGAACCACAAGAGCTTGTGTTTGTTTGAGACCCAAGCATATAATAATATATCAGCCTGAAACAAAACAGGGCTATCTCTGTCTCTGCATCTCATTCTTTCCTCTTCTCTGTCTGGGTCTTTATCTTTTCTTCTTCCTTCCTGTTCTCTGTTCCTTCTTTTTCTCCTCCTTTTCCCCTCTCTTTCCCTTTCTTTTTCCATCCTCCTTCTCTTCCTGATTAATGTCAGAAATTATGTTAATATGCATTTATGCACAAGAGTTAAAGCTCAGCTTTCTTTTGCTCTCCATGGGAGATTCCTTTCTAACTGTTTAGACCCCTAGTTCATACAGATGTGGTGTGCACACCATTTTAGCTCATGAGAGAACAGATCCAAAGTCATCTGGGATTTTATTGATATTTTCCCACAATGTGTATTTTTTGATTTTTGTTTTTCTATTTTTGTTTTTGCGTTTCATGTCTGAATAGATCACCAGACATTGAATCTTTATGGATCTACAATGGAAACGTTTTAGTTAGATGAAATTTCTCATTTTCAACCACCTTTTAAGACTGTCCCCTTACAATGAGAGATTTTTCCTAACAGCTTCGCAACATCTTTCTTCTGGGTATAGAGAGCAAGGCTCTAATGAGCATTTGGAGATCAAAGACTCATAAGTCTGTAAGGGTTCTTCCTTGATCCTGGGAAAATGTATGCAAATCAGTTTGGGCCTTGAGGAAAGAAAGTTTATCATGAGCTAGTGTTGTGCATGGGGCAAAAAAGATCCCAACTGCTCTTCTTTTTTTTTTTCCAATTTTTTTATTAGATATTTTCTTAATTTACATTTCAAATGCTATCCCAAAAGTTCCCTCCCCCCTCCCACCGCCCTGCTCCCCTGCCTACCCACTCCCACTTCTTGGCCCTGGCATTCCCCTGTATTGGGGCATATAAAGATTGTAATACCAAGGGGCCTCTCCTCCCAATGATGGCCAACTAGGCCATCTTCTGCTACATATGGAGCTAGAGACATGAGTTCTGGGGGTTCTGGTTAGTTCATATTGTTGTTCCTCTTCTAGGGTTGCAGACCCCTTCAGCTCCTGGGGTTCTATCTCTAGCTTCTCCACTGTGGGTCCCATGCTCCATCTTATAGATGACTGTGAGCATCCACTTCTGTACAAGACAGCTATATCAGGGTCCCTTCAGTAAACACTTGCTGTCCTATGCAATAGTGTCTGAGTTTAGTGACTGATTATGGGATGGATCCCCCGTTGGGGTAGTCTCTGTATGGTCCATCCTTTGATCTTAGCTCTAAACTTTGTCTCTGTAACTCCTTTCATGGGTATTTTGTTTCCTATTCAAAAGAGGAATGAAGTATCCACGAGCTGGTCTTCCTTCTTGATTTTCTTGTGTTTTGCAAATTGTATCTTGGATATTCCAAGTTTCTGGGCTAATATCCATTTATCAGTGAACACATATCCAATGACTTCTTTTGTGATTGGGTTACCTCACTAAGGATTATATCCTCCAGATACATCCATTTGCCCAACTGCTCTTCTTAAAGTGTAAGAAGTATTTAAAAACAGTTCAGGGGTTCCCTTGTACCTGGGTACTTTCCATTATAGTTTGAGAAATGGACCCCTCCCAGGAAAGAATTCCAGCATTTTCCATCCATTTATTTACCTAATCACCCATCCATCTATCCATGTACCCACCCTTGTACCAATCTAATTATTCTTCACTGATTGATTAATTGATCGATTCATTCATTCATTCATTCATTCACTCACTTCTGTAAACCAACACAAACTGAGGTGAAAAGCAAGTAAAAATAAATTTGACCTAGCCTCCTTTCCAGTCAGGAATGGTTTTATTTCCATGGTTAATATTGGGTAATTGAGAATGAATCGCCAAGAAGTATGCCACCTACAATTTTAAGCTCTGGGAATATATTTTTAGAAAATTGTCCTTGGGTAACATCATTGCCTGCTGACGTAAGGAGACAGTTTAAAGCATGAGCAGGATAGGATGACAACTAAGAGAATGTTCTGAGAAACGCCAGCTACCATAAACAGAAACCCAAGAATGGTATGGCGCAACCTGAAGTTGTGTAGGTAGGCAGGGGTAGAAGCCTTTTCAAAAATGGAGTAAAAGACAAGTCATTGTTGAAAACCTTGTAAATTCCCTTGACACTGAGGTGTTTCTAATAACACCTGAGACAGTAGACCTTCTCAGTGCTTAATAGTGCTTTCCAGGAAATAGTATTGTTCATACCCAGGAACCTATGTGTTTCTTTCTGTATTAAAATTAAGTTATAAAGCTTAGTGGTCAATGGCAGAAGACCCATTTAGAAAACAGAAGTCTTGATTCTCAAGTCTGCATGAAAAAACATTATTATTACTGCTACTACCATTGTTATGTTACTATATTTTTATTTTGTCACAGGGCATTACCACATAGCCCTGGTTGGTCTGGAAATAAGCATGTAGAACAGGGTGGCCTTGAGCTCACAGTGGTATATCTGCCTCTGCCTCCTGAATGTTGAGATGAAAGGTGTGTGCCACCAAACCAAATAAGTGATTGCCTTCTATCCCTGATATGACCTGACACCTCTGTTTGAAAGCACAGTTTTCTCCTCAGGGGTGGATAGATAGGACACAGGTATAGTATACATGCACACACCCATATTTTTTTTAAGAACTCCAGATAGCTTCTTTTGTACTCTATCAAAGGAAGTTGAAATGAAGCCTCTGAAAAACTTTGTATCTTGAGAATATGCTCTTGACTTTTATATCTTATTAATTATGAACAAAAACACAGCAGCATAAACACAGTAAAAGCAAGAGGAAATAAGGCATAAAGAACTAAAAGGAGAAAAAGCAAGATAAAGGACAGTTTGGAAAGCAATGTTATTTTTTATTATTTGGTGCAGAAAACTGTGAAGCACATAAAACAATCTACAGGAAGTGGGAAAGATTTCTTCTCATTACTGGCCTTGAGGCAATTTTTTAAGCTGCCATAAACTGACAAACAGACATGATGGATATCATTATAAAATACACTGGGTTGGAAAATGGAGCACAGAATGAAATGGTCCACATCAAAGGTAAAAAAGAGAAAGTCCCACAGCGACTCGACGGGGTGAACGGCTCTGGGACTTATAAGGAATAATATCATGAAATTAGTCCCAACCTGGTGTTCTTTCTTTTTTTCTAGGCACAAATATAATCCTTTATTACTTCTTCCAAGTTCATGACAAGACCCACCAAGTAAAATTAAGGCCAGTGGCATTAATTTTGCTGACCAATATACTGGATCTCTGTGTGTATTCTAATGAAACATTTTCATTTTCAAAAAATATTGATGATGATATTACTGGTATTCAAATATAGCTGATGTAGGTTGTGAAAACTCTTGTCAGGCCCAGAGGGACCATCATGTTTATGTGAATGGAAAGCTATTAAAAATAATAATAATGGGGGAATGACTGTCACAGGGCCATTGCCCTCTGGAAATCAACACACCTGTGGTTATCCACAGGCGCTGCTCATAAGATTGCAAGATTTTGATGCTGTAGGGGTGGATCCACAGGGACGAGCCCTTGCTGCTCCTGCAGAGGACCATAGTTGCTGCCCACAGAGGTCTGTATCTACAGATCTCTAAGGTCCAACACCCTTTCTGGTCTCCATGAGCTTTGGAAATATATGGTTCGCATATGTAACTCAAGAACACACATATACACATATATGAATCCTTTAAGAAAGAGGATTGCAAAATCTGGCCTAGTAAAATTCCCTTTTGGAAGGAGGTTGGGTGAGTGTTACCAGATCTTCATCTGAGATTTCAGGCACCCCTCCCTTCCTCTTGCCCCAACTGCATGTGATCATACTGAGCACGTGAGTGCATGTGTACATGTGTGTGGCATGTGCTGTATTCTATTAATGGATGTGGGAATTTTGTGGTGCAGTTTCTGTGGTTCATCTGAGGGGGTACTTCTTTTAGTAAAGCAGCTACCCCAGTCACCACAATCCTGCAAGGAACCCCTCACCCACGCTATGTAACTAACTTCAATAAAGACATTGGTTCACTAAGCTGCCCATGGGTGGGGCTGTTTCCTTGGTTTAGGGCTAACAGATGTTTCTCTGTGACTCCCCAGGAAAGGTCACTCAGTATCTCTGTTCTGTGATCTCAGAGTGATCCGTTAAGGGCTAGTCTTGAGGGAGTCATATTTTAGCTCTTAGGAGTCCTAGGTCACTGCAGATGAAAGAGAGCTGTGTGAGCTGTGGGTGGGACACAGAGACATTTCTGCCTCCAACTCTGGCCTTGTCCTAGCTGTTCTCTGGCCAAGTTAGTTAAGTTTCTGGCATGGTATCATATTTCAAATGTGTCTAACATGGTTGGGTATGATACTTAATACCTTTAATCCCTGCTCTGAAGAGGTGGAGGCAGGTGGATCTCTGTGAGTCCAGGCCACCCTGTTCTACGTAGTGAGTCTAAGCCAATCAGGTCTACACAGTGAGTTCCCAGGCCAGCCAGGGCAAAGTTTCAGGCCAACCAGGGTTACACATTGAGTCTAGGTGAACCAGGGCTATATAGTGAGTTCCAGGCCAACCAGTGCTACACAGCAAGTGACTATAAAATAAGATAAGATAAAATGAAGTAAAATGGAGTGACAAATAGATATTATATCACATGATTATGTAAAAAGTAGAAAAAAAAGTTGTCTATGGGAGTCACTATCCTTACTTTCTTTCTGCCAATTAACTGTCTTTTATGGGATGCCCTTACAGGAAGTGCACAGAGTAAATAGCCACAGGAACTGTGTACTGAAAGACCCTTACAGGAAGTGCAGATAGTAAATAGCCACAGGACCTGTGTACTGAAAGGCCTGGCTTCCTAAAAAATGTCAGGTAGGCAGGCATGCAGGATTGATTCCTAACTGTCTCCTCCTGCTTGTGAAAATAGTCCCCTCGCTGTAGGGACCTGATTCTTTTGTCTGTTCAGGAAAAGGATGTTGTCCTTTGGTAGGTGGTGCTTATCCCTGTGTGCTTAGACCATTTGATGGCCCACCGCCTCAAAACAGTAAAATGAGCTAGATAGTGAATAAGTTCCCTGAACCTCAATTTTCTACAATGAGTAGTAACATTTTACCCTTTCTCCCTGAATTGTACTGTGGTCTATGTTGAACTTTAGGAAAGATAGTGTTTGTTAACATTTTTCCTCATATGAATGTTTTATTAAAAGTAGCATTCCTTGTGAAATGAAGTGAAAATCATGACACCTATTGTATAGCATAGTCTACTTCATTTTTAATATTGGTAAGTACTTTACATATTTATTTGTAAATATTAAATCTTATATTTTTAATCTATTAAAAAGCTATACAGGTGTGTTTGTTTACCAAAGAACAGCTTCCGTAGGCTCATCTGAAACTGTAAGCAAGCACCCAACTGAATGCTTTTGGGAGTTGGTTCTTTCCTTCCACAGTGTTTCTCCTGGGTATCAAACTCAGGTTGTCAGCCTTGGTGGCAGGTATCTTTACGTACCGAACTGTCTCTCCAGCCCCACATTTTCTTTATCCATTCCTCTGTTGCTGGATATCTCGATGTACTGTTTACCGTAGTCGGTCTTTGTCAGTGTTCTTTTAATAAATAAAACCATGACTCCCTGGCATGGCATTTGGTGCTCACACTTGCATAACAGAGAGGTGGGGGCAGGATGGAGAGAGATAGAGACCGAATAAATAAAACAAAGAGAGACCAATACCAAATACACAGTAAAATTTGTTTCAACCATATTTAAAGAATAAAATTTTTTTTAAAAAGATGCAACCGGAGTTGGTGACTATATTTGTGCTAACTTAGAGAAGGAAGGGCCTATTGGGTCACAGTTCTAAAGTGCAATGCCTCATGGGAAGAATTCCTGGTGGCAGGAGCCTCAGGCAGTGGAACACATTGCATCTGCAGTCAAGAACTGGAGAGGGATGCATGTTGGTGCTCAGCTTGCTTTCTCCATATTACTCAGTCCAGGACTCCAGCCTAGGGAATGGTACCACCCACAATTCAGATGGGTCTTCCCACCCATATTAACTAAATACGGATAATCTCTCACAAGTTCAGAGGCTTACCTCTTAAGAGATTCTGTCAAATTGACAATACTAGCCATTAAAATCACATTAAATTTTTTTTTTCATTGCCAAAGACTTGAGTGCAGGCATAATAGATGTTCAATTTTAAGCCAGCATATGCTGGTTTGAAATTTTTACTAATAAGCACAATCTGAACACATTAACTTTATGAGAAAACCTGTCTGTGTCGTGACAATGTAGCAGCATTTCCTGAGTGTTTAAATGACCCAGTGAAGAGAAAGGTGTGCAGATAAGGTATAGTGGAGGGGACTCGGCTACTCTGTAATTTTAAAATGCTTTCATGGGGTGCCTAAATCTTTGATGCACTTGGAATTTATTCTGGTGTATTATTTGAGGGATTGGTGCAATTTAACTTTTTTTTCCTGCAATGTCTCTCTAGGTTCCCCAAAGCCATTTATTTACTAAAACATACTTTTCCCCATAGATTCCACATGCCAGATTCATCTCTGCTACAACCACTGGATTTTAATCAAGAGAGGGGCATGATCTATTCTTTTATTCATTTATGTCTGAAGTGTAGGCTTTTTGTTTTTATTATCATTCTTTCCGCAGAAGATTTACGATTCCAGATCTAACCCCGCAAAAAAAAAAAAAAATGCCCATCCATATTATTTTTTATATTGTAAAAGACCAGGCGGACTCCCATTCCGAACAATAATACCACATAAACATTTACAATGGAAATCAAATGCTTTCCCTGAGGGAGGAGCCTGCGATGCAGTGAAATGGGCTTCCGATTTAAACTCAAAAGCTCCCGTTCCTTAGTTGATCCTGTTTCTAATAGCCACCCTTAGCCTAGCATGAATTAGTGATATTCACACTCAGCGGCTGAGTAGCTAGACTCTATGGTGGGTAATGTGAGATTCATTTGCGTTTCCGTAGAGCAGCTGTTGAGGCTCTAGGCTTAACTGCACGCCTTGGGTTTGCATCCTCACGTGATGATCCAAAAGTTGCTGTGCTGGTTACCGGTTTCATTGCAGGAACAAAATACCTGACAGAAGCAACTTAAGGAAAGTTTTATTTCAACGTCAAAGTATAGCCCACCCCGGCAGGAACGTTATGGAGGCAGGAGCTTGAGGCAGCTGGTCCCATTCTATTTGCTGCTGGAAAGCAAAGACAGGCTGGTGTGAAGCTCACCCTCTCTGTTTCATTCAGTCCTGTGCCTATCAGTGGAGTGGTACCATCTACCTCCAGGATGGGTCTTCTTACATCAGTTAGCCTGATGCAGATAAGTCCTCACAGGTGTGTTCAGAGGGTCGTCTCCTAGGTGATCTGGGTAAACCTTTGTGTGCCTCGGTTTCTCTAACTTTGAAGTAGAGATAAAATCAGTACCTACTGTGATTGGTGACTGGGTAACACACATGAAACCCAGTGTTTGGCTCAGTATATGCTCTCCTGGTTTCCTATGTGATGTAAGGTCTAGAAGTATTTCAAGGTCATTCAGTTTTATATTATAAAATTGAGGGCCATAGGCATCTTATCCTTGATGTCACACCGACATGGGGATTTTTTTGTGTTTGCGTGTGTGTGGGGGGGAAATGACTGAAAGATGTAACCCACTTAGTCTCTTTTCTTATCCATAAAGGGATGCCTGGAGGTGATCTGGTATGGCTCACATCAGATGAAGACAGGCACGGACAGGCCCAGCAGAACACCCACCATACAGAATAGGCAACTGCAGCCACAGATTGGCCTCCTCTTTCTCTCTGTAGGTCCTAGTGGTCACGGATTTCCCTAGTCACCCTATCACCCCTCCATCAGCCATTCTCCCGGGAGAACTGCCTTTTACCCTGTCTACAAGGGACCAAGGCAAGCCTCTTAATCTTAGCTCAAGTTGTGAAAATATTTACCTCGGATCCCTGGTGACTACAGATCCACAGCTCTGGGATATGGAAAGAAATAAATAAGAGGGATTTTAAACTCGAGGCAGCGCAGGCCCAACAATGGCTTTAGTGTACACTGGTTTCCTCTGCTCCGGCTGAAGTCTTCCTGCATTTTTCTTCCCCTCTTGTCTGTCCTTTTCTTACCATGACAGCATGGTTCTCAACCTTCCTAATGCTGTGACTCTTTAATACGGTTGTGGTAATTTAGTAACTTCATAACTATAATTTTGCTATTGTTATCAATTGTCATGTAAATATCTGATATGCAGGATATCTGATATATCCACTGCAACCCACAGGCTCTGATAACCATTGCTCTAGAGGATGAACACTTGTTCTCCCTTCTGCTTTGTGGAGTTGATGCTGCTCTCCTCCCATACCCCCAAGGCTGCTTCCCAACGTAGGTGGCTTCTGTCTGGGATGCTTCCCTGTATCACTGGACTCTGCTAGGCCTTATGGATTATAGGAGCTACGACTGAGATCACAGCTCCTTCCTAGAGGCCCGATGAGTACTAGCAGTAATATCACTTCTTCTTTTACAGACTTCATGGCACTGCCCCACGTTACTGTCACAAGAAAGGTCAAGATCTCTAGAGAGAAAGTTTATATTCTTTTGTAAGCATGATTGTAAAGTACGTCTGTGTTATTTTGGTACACATGAGTGCAGAGAATGCCTGTGGAGGCCACAAAAAGGCATTGATCTCCACTGTCTCCTTGAGGGGAAGGACAGTGATTGTGATGGTCCTTGCTTGGGTACTCAGAACCAAATTCCAGTCCTTAGGAAGAGCAGTATGTACTCTTAACCACTGAACCATCTTTCCTAGTGGCTGGCTTGTATTACTGAAACCATAATGACAACCAGATCCAGGACATAATGTGGTACTGCAAAGCTAATTATTGTTGAATAATAATATCTAACATTTCTTTAGCGGACTATCACATTGCACGCGTAGTGTTCTGCGTGATGCCTTTCAATTAAAAACGAGAAAATAAGCCACTACAGTCAATAAGTACTGCTGTGCGCACACTTACAGAAGTAGTGGGATTGAGACCTGGAGGGGTTATATGGCATGTCCAAGCAAAGTTAAGAAATGACAAGGATTCAAAGTCCACCTGCCCCATATAAAGATGAGGTCACTATGGATGGTAGACCCTTGGTCTCTTAGCTAAGGGTCTGTGCATGGTTTCTGGTGAAAGACTTTCTGGTTGTTCTCTGTGCAGGTGTTAGCTGTGAGTGTCACAAACAGCGAGAGATTTACAGGTAAATATCTTTCTTCTTCAGTTAGACTCTGGGATGGCTTCTGGGTAGAGGTGGCTTAAGGACATCCGGTAGCATTACTTCCCCAGGCCACCTAGAAAGATCTCAGAACTGCAGAGCTTCTGAGCCATTTCCTCTTCAGAGGTCATTGTTCTGCACTCTCTGAGCAAGGAGGCTACGGGGTGTGCTGAAAACTCAGTTCCTCTTTGAACTCGGCATTGCCTGAAGAAAACTTGCATGGGTTCTCTGGTTCAGGGCAGGTAGAGGCCCCAATGCCTTTTTCTTAATTGTTGTAGCTTCCTTCAACTGCTCTTGTGCTCATGAAACCGGCTGCCCACTGCCAGGCCTCGGGTCAGTCTCTGAGGTTGTTTTCCTTCAAAGGGTTTATTCAAGAGCTTGAACAGCTACCCTACTGCTGCTTTGCACAGCGCAGGTCCAATGATAGGTGTGCCCTGCAGGCTCCTGCTGGCTGACACAGGACTTAGGAGGAGTCTATTCTGAGACTAAAAAAGGCATGGGGACTACGGGGACAGTTCTTCCTTCCAGACTTAGCCAGCAAGCCAAACATCGCTCACTCTTTCTCAGGGCTATTTCTATTCTTGGAGACAGGTCTTTCATGTGACTTCCTATCTCCCTCCTTTTGTATGTTTCTAAATAATTTGAGGCAGAGAGCTAGCTGGAGTAACATTTACCAAAACCCTGGACAAGCTTCTTTTAGCAAAGATCAGAATGTATTTGTAATCACCAAGATATGGAATCTACCCAAGTGCCTGTCAGTGGATGAATAGGTAAAGAAAACATACCATGCATGTGTAGTGGATTAGTATTAATCATAAGATCCTGTCACTTAGAGTCATGTGAATGAAAATGGAGGACCTTGTAAAATAATATGGGCACAGAAATATGGGTATGTGTATTTTCATTTTTTGTGGGGGCATAAAAGAATTCTGATCTAAAATTAAAAATTGAGAGAGAGAGAGAGAGCGAGAGAGGTGGGAGAAAGAGTGAGAACAGTAGTTAGTAAGGACTGAGAAGGATGGAGGTGGAGGCATAGCTAGAGGGTGGTTAATAGGTGGGAGGCACACATGCTGGTGTTCTTTGACAAAGTAAAGTATGCTTGCTAAAATTAACTATATATTTGAAGTAGCTAATAGTAAGGATTTTGAGTGTTCCATATAAAAAGAACTGGGAAACGCCAAACATACTGGTCACTCACATCCAACCACAACTGCTTTCGTATATTTAGCTAGTACACCACACAAGTATGAGCAGGATGCATTAATTAAAGAGAACAAATATATGTGAGAAGAAAGAGATCGATGGAAAGAGCAAGATCCCAAGCAGCTAGACGGCCGGTGCCTCGTGCGAGCCGGCGTGTGACTCTGGTTCTCTACACAATGCCAGCAAGAGGGACTACAGCATCTGAGTACATATGGATTTGGTTGCTGCGTGTTAGTTATGGGAGCCACTTGTTCTGTGGCTATTAAAGCTGACCTGTGAACTGGCAAGACCCCTAGTGGTCGAACAAAGTCCACTTGAATGAGGAAGAGCAACGTACTTAGCCAACTATCAGTTAAAATGCCAATCTCCTCTTAACACCTTCACAGATGCACCAGGATTCATGTTGGATCAAATGTCTGACCAGTGCATGGTCAAGTGTCAAGAAATCCCACACCCTCCAAAACCAGGGCCATCAAAAAGGCCCAGGGCTTCAAGAAACCTGTCAAGTAAGCAGCTGAACTCCATCTCATGCCCGAGAGCCAGGGGGTTGCAAAAAGAGGCTACCTGGCCTTTCTCTCACCCTTCAGTTTATCCAAAAAGAAAAAAAGAAAAAAAAAAGAAAAAAAAAAGAAAACACCACCACCACCAAAACAAAACAAAACAAGAAACCCAAAACCAAATCCAAACAAACAACAAACAAACAACAAACAAACAAACAAAAAAACCAATAAAACCATGCAGTTTCTGGATCTGGTGAAATCAAGCTTTTCCCTTTCCCTACTGTCTACTTATAAAAACCAATTCTCAAACCCTGCCCGTGCTCTTACATACAAATCCACAGGGTTTGAGGGGTATCAACCTCTCAGGCCAATAAAGTCAGCTCTTATTGTTTTGAGGTGGAAAAGAATCTATTCCTTTATTTTTTTCCTGCTGAGTTACTTATTGCACAGTGGATACATATAATTAATCATGAAAAACTTCTCATTGTATAGATGCAATTAGCCAGGCACAAGCATTTTTGTCCCCAAACCACACAAAGCCCAAATGGGATAATACCACCTACTCAATGTAAAACTTCAAGCTTAGCACACTGACAGGATAGATACATGGTACCAGGTAAGTCCTGATCCAAGGGTTCAGGCATATCTGGAAAGTGACAGTTGGGGTAAGCTTTTCATTTGTTCATTTAGTTTTTGAAATAGTGTCTTATGGTGTAGCCCTGGCTGGCTTAGGACTCACTTTGTAAAACCAAGCTGCTCTTGAACTTACAGAATCCGCCTACTCCTGTCTCCCGAGTGCTGGGATTAAATGCATGCACTACCTAGCCCTTCAATGCTAGCCTCTTCAGATTGAGGAGTAGTTAACCCAGGAAGGCAACAAGTATATAAATGAGAAAGAACTGGGGGTAAGAAGACACTATACAGATAATGCAGAAGCCCAGCGTCATGGATAATGTAGTGGAGGGAAATTGGGATGCCTTTGAAGGCTATGAGGCACAGCCATATCTATCTATGTATTGTAATCCTGACTGCATCATGTCGCTGTTGAAGACTGTCCTGGATGTCATGAAAAAGCAGTATCTTCACTTAGCCCTTGGCTACAGTCGTCTCAGAAGGTCAAGAGAGATAACCCGTGTTACAGTTAGAATCTGAAATGTCCCTGACACTCATATTTTGGAACTATTCCTCATTTAGTAATTTTTTTTTTTGCGGGGGGAAGCATAGAACCTTTAAGAAGTATAGGGTCACAGACTGGCAAGATGATTCAGTGCTTAAGAGCACTGACTGCTCTTCAGGAGGTCCTGAGTTCAAATCCCAGCAACCAATTAATGGCTCACAACTACCCATAATGAGATCTGATGCCCTCTTCTGGTGCATCTGAAGTAGGCTACAGTGTAATTAGGTACAATAATAAATAAATATTTGGGCCTGAGCAAGCAGGGTTGACCTGAATGAGTAGAGGCCCTAAAAAATTCAATTACCAACAACTACATGAAGGCTCACAACCATCTGTACAGCTACAGTGTACTCACATACATTAAATAAATTAATTAATAGTTAAAAAAAAATAAGCAGGGTCACTAGGGTGGGCCTTTGGAGGTTCTGTCAGGTCCCTGGTTCCCAGCCTGCTTTCTGCCGCCTGGTCAGAACAGCCTGTGTGAACAGCCTGTGTCACACACTCCTGACTGCCATGGACTGAACTGCCCCACCAGCCACCCCCTCTATGATGGACATCAAACAGTGATCCAGGGCTAATACTTCCCAACTCCAGGTTAATTTGTTGTTTACAGACATTGCAGAAACGTTAGCACTAACTGATACATCCAGTCTGGGTGGATGGAGGTTGAAGGGGCTGGCCATGGTCCAGCATGGAGAGAGTATGTGTGTAGGTTGACCATGCATGGAACCCATGGGATGATTCTGAAATAGATGACAGCAGTGTGCTGTGATGCAGAGGGGAAGAAAGAGGAGATCCAGATGGAAGCTGTGCCCCTGAGAAGCTTGTGTGTGTGTGTGTGTGTGCACGCACAGACGAACACAAATATACAGGTGTGCAAGTGTGCAAGCACTTGTATGTGTGTGTGTGTGTGTGTGTGCATGCACAGATGAGCACAGATGTACAGGTGTGCAAGCACATGTGCATGTGTGTGTGTGTGTGTAAGGCATAAGACAGAGAAGCTTGGGTGTCACTACTCAGGAGCTGTCTACTTTTTTCCTTTTGAGACAAAGACTCTCACTGGTCTGGACATGATCAAGTAAACTAATATGCTTCCAGTCCCAGTGCTCCCTAACTGTCTCCCAGCAGTAGGCTTACAAGTAAGGACCACCATTCCCTCCCTGACTGTTTTAAGGAAGTGTCTGTACAACAAATCCAGATCTTTGTGCTTGCAAGGCAAGAACTTCACTAACTGACTTATTTTTCCCTTCCCTTCCCTTCCCTTCCCTTCCCTTCCCTTCCCTTCCCTTCCCTTCCCTTCCCTTCCCTTCCCTTCCCTTC
>LR749759.1:635501-701523 GCA_902729485.2 Mus minutoides
GTGAGTCAGGTCTTAAAGGATTTGGGGGCAAACACTCGTTTTTAGAAAACAAAGAGCATCACACTAGATGTAAGGTTATTGCTATAACAGAATGCTATAGAAGTTGACATGTTACTGCCCTGGGTCTACATGTGACATGCTGCTTCTATGCAGAACCCTCTTGAGGGTTTGAATTGAAGTTGGGAGAATAGTTGAGAACAACCAGGCACTGGTGACAGCTGAAGACAGAGTGGGGCGCCACCCAGATACCACGAACCAGGGGGACTGAATGATTAATTCTGACAAGAACCTTAAACACACAGGGAAAGCAACAGAAATAAAACATAAACAGAATCGACAACTATCCCTCCACGATAAATAATGCATATCGATGAACCGCCCTTGTGCTGCTGACAGCTGGCCCCAGTCTTTTGATGTTTGTGCCATGTCACCAATACACAGGGTCCCGGGTGGAAGGCGCTGTTAGTTTTCCCCATGAATGTATTTCGGAGGGTGCCTGGTGACCTAATTTCTGTGTTTCTTAGCGTTTACCCACATCATCTCCCCTCTGATGCGGCAGAGTTAATGCATTTATCTTTTTGCAGTCAGGTATGAGTGTTTATGGCAAAATAGCTCACTTCATCCTGCTTACAAAACTGTACCGGGGAAACCAAGTGTCCAGGGGATGCTGGAGAAATTGATGAGGAAGCTGGGTGTCGGCAGCGACACCAGGAGCTGAGGGTCCTTAATCTTCCGGCCTAGCCACGGGCTCCTTGGGTTTTTCGGCATCCAGCACACCGACTGCTCTAGCTGCAGCCCTGTTAACCTCTCAGGAGAGGCATTTGAATAAATGCTGCTGCGAACTCCTGTAGTATATTTTATCTGGAAAGACGGGAGTCCATAGTTCACCCTGACACCCTACGTATTTCAAATTACTATCGATAAGCACTAAGCTGACATCTCTTGGAGGATAATTTTCCAGTAGCTTAAAATAACATTTTAGATGCTCTTTGTAATAGCCGTGTGAAATTGGACCAGGCATTATCCTTCTTTATGTGAGATAGGGAAGCAACGGCCCCAAAGGAAATACCTTTGAGGCGTTACCCTGTCCTATGATTTATAAAACTCTTTCATATCACAATAGTGTGTTTAGATATCTGAAGCCACTTAATAACTGTTAATGTGTTTTACTTAGAGGAAAAAAAAGCAGGTGGCTAAGATTGTGATTTTACAGGGGTAGAAATCAAGGACAACACAAGGGACCTTGGAGGAGAAAACCAGGGTCTTGTATTTTTTTTTCCAGCTAGAAAACATAAGGTATCAAATAGGAAATGGAGGCAAGAATAACCCCCTGGACCCCCATCAACTCTGATACAAATAAAGATGCTAGAAAGGCAAATCTTCTTGGAGAGCATCTTTAGGTAGCCTGTAGCCATAGGCTGTCTGTGGCCCTCTGGAGGCCATTGTAAAAGGAAATAGCATATCATAAGGTTGTGTCAAAATTATCACCAAAGTCAGCCTGGGAGAACCTCACAAGGTCACACATAACCTAGGGAAAAAAATCATACCCCATGTAATAATGGATGCCGGCTCTGGGTGACCTTCCCATATTTTGGATGCATCCCTGTGCCTTGAGGTCAGTTTTATTTTTTTTATTTTCTGATATCTTCTTTCTGTTAACTCAATACTAGAGAGACAGAATGTAATATTCTTCTGAAATAACTAAAATTATATTTTTTCTTAAGAGAAATTTTATACATTTAAAAATTGACTTGAAGCGGAGCCTGGTAGCCCCCACCTGTAATTGCAGAACTTGGGAAATGGAGGGAGAAGAAAAGGAGTTCAATTTTCCTTAGCTTGGTAGCAATTTGGAGAGCAGCCTGGGCTATGGGAGACCATGTCAAACAAACAAACAAACAAACAAACAAACCAAACAGCAACACACAAGCAAGCAAACAAACAAACTAGTACATTAATTATAGGAATTTTAGAAAGTACGAATTAAAACTGATTGCATGTTATCGTCTTTTCTCTTAGCGTCTAATGTCTGGGCTGTAAACACTCAATAAATATTTACTGAGTGAATGACATGGCCCTAAAAGACAGTCAAAGATAACTTATTCATTTTGGTATTTAGCATAAAATTAAAAAGGATTTTGTGCATCTGCCGTTTAATTAATAATACATTTGCAGCAGCCTAAGGGTGGAGCTCAGCTGTAGAGTTGGACCAGCATGTGGCGAGGTCCTGCATTGGATACAATAAAATTTGTGTGGGGTCTGCTGCCTTTGCATGTATTGTCATAAGCCATATTTTATATATAGCTAGACTACTTGTATAAGTAATATATTGCATTCAGTATATTTTTGTGTCTACATATATATCATGTATATACTCACAAAGGGTCATGGGAATTATTCTATAATGACTGTGTATAATGGGGAGTGCTAGAGATGAAACCCAGGCATAGTTCTTGCTGTGCAAGCTCTCTGTTACACACCTGCAGTCCCTTGATTTCTGCCCTTTTTCTTACACTATTAACTCAGAGGTACCTGATAGATGGGTAATGGACACTCCCCCCCCACCCCGTCATCTGTATGGGTATTTTCCAAGATGACTGTAGCACTAGAGCACTAACCCAATGGATGGCTCAGTGTATCTGGGCCTTATGGGAGGGTAGTGAGACGTAGGGGCTGAGACCTGGCAGGAGGAAGCTCTCTGCAGAGGTCATGTCTATGGTGTCTTACCCAGAACCCTCCTATAGTTCACTCTCTCTGCTTCCTGCTCTTCCTGAAGACGCGTCTCTGCCACAGGGTCCCATCACCATCATGTACTGGTCGAGTACATGGGGCCAAAGACTTGGAAGTGAGATCTCTGACACTATAAACCAAAATGAATCTTTCTTCTTTGTAGTAGTGTTTTACAAGGAAAGGTGGCCAATCCAAGGAACATGCAAGGACTAAACTGAGGGAAATTCACAGACTAAAGTGGTCACCTTGGGTGACCTTCTGACCACATCAGTGAAGGACACCCTTGGTGACCTGGCCACATCAGTGGGGGACACCCGGGGTGAGTGTGGGGGCAGACAAAGCGGGCAGTTTCACTTTATCTCATATACTTAGTTATACTCAATATTTAATGCCACCTTCAACTCAAATTCTGAATCTCACCAGGGTCTACCCCATATTATAACCATCCTGGAAATACTACAAAGAGTCACTTGTACCCACCCATCTTTAACTGTTAGATGACTGAAACAATGGACAATAAAGAGGAACTGGAATTTCATCAGGAGTCTCAGGTAGAAAGAAATGGCTGTGAGCCAGGGGTTGGCTAGAGAAACCTAGAGAGAGATCCCAAGGCCTGACAACTTGTCACACTCCCTTGAAGGATCGACTGGGATAAGGACCATGATGATGGGCAGGAACTCAGATTGGCCAGGCCTACTTAGCTCTTACCGTCTGTGTAAAGCTGAAACTCATGTTAGGACAGCAAGGGTGGACTTGGTTCATTGCATCTGTTTTCTGCTCATTCTATTATGGCTATGTTGTGTAACTCTCCTCCCCTGCCTTTCACTGGCCCCTTCTTGTTTAACCAGTCTATTGAAGACAATGACTTGTCCCAGTCTGTTAGGGCTGGCAGAACCCAGACTCTGACTCTAAGAACTCTGGTGACGTTGTGACCTCACTGTCAATACTTACGAAGAGATTTATCATAGGGCCTTCATTTATGCAACTATCACGACTGAATCGTCACGTTACAAGTCTGTGGAATGGGCTATTAGCAAGACCTGGAGATGCTGTTCACAGGGCAGAAGGCTTTCTTCTTCAGGGAGTCTAACAGCTCTAACCTCATAGCTGTTAGCAACTGATGAAATCAGGCTGCCAAAAATAGTTTAAATTATTTCCATGATTTCAAGTCATCAGACTATGAACTTTAACCACATTTATAAAAATAAATTCATGTCAATACCTAGGTATTTGTATGCCAGGGATGGTGGGACACTCAACAAAACGACTTGTCACAAGATCATTGCATCATCCATAGGGAATATATATATATATATATATATATATATATATATATATATAAAATTGTTTTCTCTCCTAGCTCTCTGGAGGATAGGAAGATCATTTTCAATATTCTCTCACAACTGCATAAAGAATTCCCTGGTACATTGTACACTTTTGGAAAATACTTGCATACAAATGTATAAATAACCTCAGGTTATATTTAGCTAATTGAATTGTATCTTTCAGTTCCTGTAACTGTTCTGGTTCTGAACTTTGAATCTGTATGGCTGTCTTCTATGATGGCTAATATTAACTGTCAATGTGACACACCTCACCTGGGAAAAAGGGAAGCTAACTGAAAAAGTTGCCTTCGTCCGATTGACCTGTAGGCATGTCTGTGGGACATTTTTTCTCTGCTAATTGATGTAGGAAGGCCCCAGCCCACTGTGGGAGGTACTATCCTTAGGCAGCTCAAGCTGGGCAGTATTAGAAAGGCACTGAGCATGCTCCCGGGAACAAGGCAGTTAGCAGTTTTTTCCATGGTCTCTGCTTCATTTCCTGCCCCAGGTTCTGGCCTTGAGCTACTGTACAGGCTTCCTTAAATGTAACATGAGATAAAAATCTATCCTCTCCCAGTTCGCTTTGGGAGCTGGTTTTTATTGCAGAAAGCAAGCTAGAACATCTGCTCTCCCACAGTCCTCTAGGGCAGCGGCATGGAATGAGCATTTTCCTTCTTCTCCTTGATGTGAGAGAGGGTTCTTCCCATGACCATCCTCTAAGTCTTCTGTCAGCACAGGACTGTCCTGCTCTGTGTACCATCCAAGGACTTCTGAAGGCCTTTTCTTGGTCTTTGAGGACTTCTGTGTTCTTCCTCCCTTTCTTTATGTACTAATTCGATGAAACATCCCAAGAAACAAAGTCTATGTCTCTTGCCATGTGACATGCTTTGTGGGTCTTTAGATTGTAGATTTTCAGTTCAGCATCTTTGACTTGGCTTGAGTCTGTGATTTTTTTGCCAGATCACAGATATGTGACTTTGATTATATTTTATGGACAAAGTCCTGTCTCATGTTTCATACAGCACTTTTGAGAGTGTCATTATTATTACTATTATGATGATCGCTATGGTGTGTGTGTGTGTGTGTGTGTGTGTGTTCATGTGCATGGCACAGAGGGCATTTGGAAGTTAGAGACAACTTTCAGGAGTCAGGTCTCTCCTCCCACAATGCATTCTAGGGTTGAACTCAAGCCGTCAGGTGTGTAGCAGGCACCTTTACTCTCCGAGCCACCTCACTTGGCAGCCCTTATCACATTTTAAAAATATGTATCAACTGACTGTCAAGTTTGAGCTATTGTATTGGCCAATCCATAATATCGGGTAGGATGTTTTTCATGTTATTTTGTTGGTTTGTTTGTTTTTGGTTTCTTGAGCTAAGTCTCACTATGGAGCATTGGTTATCCTGGAACTCACAGTGTAGACCAGGCTGACTTTACCAGCTCCTGCCTCTTGAGTTCTGGGGTTGAAGACTTGTACCACCATGCCCAGCTAATTGTTTTTCTTCGTATTTTGAGATAAGATGGTGCAGTGCAGTTGGGCTTGCTTCAAACTTGGGCTCTTGCTTTGTTAGTCGCCAGGTGCTGAGAACGCTGACCTGTGTCTTCTTCCCGGGCATAGTTTTACTCCCCAAAGCATTTAATGAATGAATTACTTTCTAAAAAATAAAAAATATATACTAATAATACATGGTTTAACTGTATATATAAAAAACCTTAATATATATCATCTGATTATATTTAATAATTAATTAAATTAATTATCTGATTAATATTTTAAAAGATTAGTATGTTTCTTGCCTTAAATTCATATGGTTTTCTTTCTTAGCTATGTCTTTCATAGCATGAACCTGGTATTTACTGAATTCTAATTTCTAAAAATTATGTTGGCTGTTAAAAAGGCTGTTTTCTGCTTCAAAATTGCATCTAATGGCAAAGAAATATAAATATTTGCAGCTGGGCGTGGTGGCACATGCCTTTAATCCCAGCACTTGGGAGGTAGAGGCAGGTGGATTTCTGAGTTCAAGGCCAGCTGGGTCTACAGAGTGAGTTCCAGGACAGCCAGGGCTACACAGAGAAACCTTGTCTCGAAAAACCAAACCAAACCAAACCAAAACAAAACAAAACAAACAAAAAGATTTGCATGTTTAAGTAAGACACTTTTAAAAATTGTAAATATTTTTATTCTTAAAAAAATTTAGTGTGTGTGTACATGCAATTGTGTGTGTCTGTGTTTGTATGTATATATGTGTGTGTTTGTGTGTGTATTGTGTGAGTGTGTATGTATAAGTGTGAATATGTTTGTGTTTGTATGTGTGTGTTCATATATTTGTGTGTGTTTGTGTGTGTTGTGTGAGTATGTATGTATATGTGTATATATATGTGTGTGTTTGTGTGTGTTGTATGAATATGTACGTATATGTGCCTGTATGTGTGTGTTTGTTGTATGAATATGTAGGTATATGTGAATGTATGTGTGTGTGTGTGTATATGCATATGTTTGTGACAGTGTGTGTGTGTATGTGTGTGAGTATGCGTGTATGTGTGTGTGTGTGTGTGCTTGTGTGTGTATGTGTGTGTGAATGAACCATTTTGAGCATGTGAGGTCAGAGATTAGGTCAGTTCTCTCATTCAATCATGTGAAGCCAAAGCCAAGGTCACTAGGCTTGGTGGCAAGTGCCATAACCTGCTGAGCCAGCTTACAAACGCATATTATTTTTATACCTCAGAAAAAGTCTATAAATGCTAAGCACAAGATTAAAAAGCATCAGTGCAAATCCTGTTAAATGAGGCATATCCTCAAGTCTTTTATTTTTCTACATAGAAGTGTGTAAATATTTAATCCCAAATATTTTTCTAGCCACTGGCTTCCTGCCTTCAGAGTACCGAGTTAGTTATATACATATATCTGTAAGCAAACTTCCGGCAAGACGTTTCCATTCATGATTGTTTTGAATGATTTGTCACATTTACAGAGCTCACCAAATCATGGGCTTCCTTGACCCAATTCCAGCACAGAAGAGGGAATTTCTCAGCTCTAACTAGGAGCTTAGCACGTCCAAACCCACAATGGTGGGTGTGAGGAGCATCCAGGGCTAAATCTTGTGGGTCATTTTTGCACTCAGCTGGCAGGAAGTTTGGGTGGTCTCCTGATTTTGTGAACACAAGTATCCTAAGAATTTCCTTTGTGATTCTTACAAAAATTATCCCAAGTTCCCAAAGTCATGGCTTGTGCCCTTTCCAATTATGTACAAGGTAAAGGGTTTTGTTTTGGCAGACGTACCTGTGATTATACATTATTTCCTCTCCCTCTTCCATTGCTTTCCCTATGTACTCTGGTCCCCTCTTGCTGGTTCCCTGCCTAGCCCCCCAAACAGTTAACTCTTCTGCTTTCTTGTAACATGTATCCCATTGTTCTGTCACCTTGCCTCCATCACCTTGTTCTCGTCCATCACCTGCCTATTTTCATAATCAACTATGTGTGCATGAACACTCACACACACACACACACACACACACACACACACACACCTATTTGCCTTTCTAAGTCTGCCTCATCATTTAGCATAACATAAGGATTTAGTCCATTTTCCTCCAACCGTCACAGTTTCATTTTGCTTTACACCTACATAAAAAAGTATCATGCTTATATATCACATTTTCTTTATCCATTCATCTGTTGATGAGCAGCCTAGATGACCATTTCCTGGTCACTGTGAATAATTCAATAATAAATACAGGCACTGTGGTGCTGTTGAGCCACCGATGGTCCATTGCTGCAGTCATCCCAAACCCATTCCACTTTGCATCTCTCTTTCATGTAAACCTGGGTCCTCTGCTGGCCACATATAGCTTGACAGCTGATGGGCTGTCAGGAGTTCCACTGATATCTTAGATTTTAGGAGGTTGCGAAATTGCTCTAGCTCAAGGCTCAAGGGTGTCTTCCAAGTACATCTTCGGCAGAGGAAGCAGCTACAGTGTCACCTTCCTGATTTCCCAATCCCCTAAGCGTGGATCTCCTGCTAGAAGGATGTAGCTATGCATTTCGAGTACTTCACCGGAGCTTCACAGTTTTCAGACCGTGAAGCTGAGAGGGCAACTCCAGATGGTGCCCCGCTTGCTGACCTGATGCTCAGGACTGTTAGTCTCCAGCGTCACTTCCTGCGTGGATCTGTTCCTGGTCCCTGAGGCTGATGGTGGGATCTCCTTTCCTTTGCATTTCACTGCTTGAGTGAACTGGTTTTGCTTGCCACCCACCACTCGACCCTCCTCCTCTCCACAAGGGCCTCGCAGCACTAGGTCTCAGGCTGGGACTGTGGAAGGTTAGATCCAGTCTTGCTGCCTATGGTTATACCCGGTTCTTAGGACCCGTGGGTGGCTCAGTTCTAAACAACAGTTCCCCTCTCAGCATCACTCCTGGCCACCGCATGGATGTGCAGTCATACAGAGTAACACAGTAGGTCAGCAGTAGAACAGAGTCCTGTTTTGTGCAACTGGATTTGAGGCTTCTGAGAGCTGTGGGTTGGTCCTGAGGGCGGGACTGAGAGGGCTGCCTGGTTTGTCTTCAGAATGATATCCTGCTCCCCTCCCACTGCTGGGAACTCACCCAGGAGCTGTGCTCAGCTTGGATTCTCTTTGGTGAGTCCCTTATCTCTTCTCCCATAAATTTTAATTAATAATAATAATAATAATAATAATAACTATAATTATTATCATCATCATCATCATTTACTAAGCCTTTTCTACCTTTGTGGAAGTTCTTTCTGTGTCTTTTGAGTCTTCTTTTTTATATTGAGATGTAGAAATATATCTCAATATAAATGTATTTATATTCTTTCATATATATATATATATATATATATATATATATATATATATATATAATTACAAGGTCACACAAGGAACAGCTAAGGACAGTGACCCCCATCTGTCCATGGGTAATGAGAGAGAGAGGAGCCCTGTGCTCTACCCCTGCTGGTCACAGGGTCCTACCTGTATCTATGCTGAGCTAAGATGCAGAAGCAGGGAAATAATAGGTCAGGCAATTACAGGTTAAGGATGTAAATAACTGCAAGAAGATATTATAGCCTGAACACTATCACTACAAAGGTTAAGTAGCTTTTACCCTGTCATCTTACCCAAGAGTTGAAAATGAAAACATTATTATTTTTTTTTAACCAAGGTGCTGTGCACCACTAAACTTTCGATTTGCTTTATTGTTATAAAATTAAATAATTTCCTCAAAATAGAATTTGCTGAAATGATACTGTCATATTCAATGATTTTTTTTAAAGAACCACTAAGGTAAATTTTCTTCTTTCTTAAATTTGATGATGAAAAGCTATTCAAATATGTCAGCAAATAATTTTTGATTAAAGGCATGTAATTAAATGGCCCTAATGTTCATTTCGGGCTGGAGAGTTGGGGCTGGAGAAATAGCTCAGTGGTTAAAAAATACTGGCTATTCCTGCAGAGGACCCAAGTTTGGTTCCTAGGACATACATGGTGGATCATGACTGACTGTAACTCTAGTTCCAGGTGACCTAATACCCTCTTCTAGCTTTCTTGGGCACTTGATACATGTGGTACACATATATACATGCAGGCAGATACTCATACATGTAGAATAAAAATAGGTTTTAAAAGTACCATATTTAAAATTTGAAGGAGTTGTTGCTAATGCCACAGAAATTATTCTTACTATTTGGCAGCTGTCATTCAACTAATAAAATAGTTATATCACTTCTAACATATGCAGAAAAAATGAAATTAAAGCTAAAAACTAATGTCACAGATGACTTACATGAAAAATCTATCTCATTCTCCAATTCAGCAATAATTGGTGGCTTTGGGCAATGTCTTCTGGAAATCAAAACTAACTTTGCAACAGATGTCGCTTTTTAGTGAATTCCTATCTTCCAGTTTTCTTATGGTTGCTATAATTTAGGCATGGTATACATGGTGTTACATCAGATTTCTTGATGTTTTAAAATTAAATGTGCCTTTTAAGGCTCATTGGTGTCAAAGATTTATTTTATACTAAAACAAAAAGCATTACGATACCTGAGTGAATTAAAGAGATTTATGTGCACAGTAAATGACAAAACCTTTGTAGTAATAGTGTTCAGGCTATTACATCTTCTCACACTTAGTTTACATCCTTAACTTGTAGTTGCCTGACCCATTGTTTCACAGGATCCTTCTGACTGCTGTGTCTTAGCTTAGCACAGACAGCCTTGGAGACCCCAAGTGACCAGCAGGGGCAGGGCATGTGGCTCCTCTCCTTATTATCCACAGACAGATGGGGTCGCTGGCCTTAGCTGTTCCTGTCTCAGAGCTCTTAATTTTTATCAGCACAACCCCTGCATGCTGTCCTTGAAAGGGGGTGTTTAATTATCCTGGGTCTATAAAGTGCTTGGGCATTGAGAGAGGTCATATATAGTTGTCTTTGGCCTTAACCATATGTTTCTGTCAGTGGTAAGTTTTCCTGCATCTGGGGCTCAGAGTGGAGGGTCCTTGGAAAAGCTGGAAGAAGCAAGACTACTCTACCAAATACAGGGTGGCTTGTGTGAATGAGACCCTTAAAAATCACCCTCAATTAAAGTTTGGAAAAATCTAGGACAAGGATTAAACCAGGCAGGATCAAACCCAACACGGGGGCAGCCAGGATAACCCATGCCACTCATGCACAAGGATAGAATGACCCAAAAGGAAGTTCTGTGCTGACAGTAAGTTAGTTGCCTATGAATAATGGAGGCTCTTATTATGTCGCCTTAACCAAAACCTCAATTTGGGGGATAATTTATTTTGCAAATCCAGATACTATCGTTTTCAGTAAAAGATGAGGTATACTTTCAGTTACTTAGCCATTTATTCCATAGCTGCAGATAGCCAGTATTTGCAGAGTAAAGCAAGAAGGCATGCATCTTTAAGTCTTCTTTTATTTTGTTTTGTGTGTGATATAGTCACCCACGCATGCTGTTGTATACATGTGGAGGTCAGAGGACAATTCTCTGGAGTCCATTGTCTCCACCTTGTGGGATCTGGAGTTTGAACTCAGGTCAGCAGGCCTGTGTGTAAATGTCTCTACCCACTGAGCAATCTTTCTGGCCTGAGAGGTTACTTTAGACAATTATTTTTATTGTTTATGAATATATTGAAAGTCTGATGCATGACAGAAAATAAAATTTCTCCCCAGGAAAGACATACCCATTCAGATTAGTTCCATCATATTTACAAGAAGCTCCTGGTCTCCCAGACAGGCTGTGTGTGCCTTTCTCTGGAATCTAAATGTGTTTGGATGTGTGGGTTAGAAGACCTTGATAAGTGGTGTGGGAAAACCCAGTCCCTCAGTTAGTGGGTCTAGCCACTGTGGCCTGCCCTGTGATTCCCACTGAGGGAGGAGGCATGGAAACAGGTACCCCAGGATCTCAGGACCATGGGTGAGAAGAAAGCAACACGGGTGACTAGGTTAGTCATGTCCTGTCTGCTAACTTCTCCAAGTGAGCTCATTGCCTACCACTTTGTCTACTTTCCCACTCAGAAGGGAGTCCGCAAGTACAACTCACAGGGAGGGGGACGGGAAACCCACTGGGTCACTTACGGAGAGAGTGTTCAGGAATTACCGGAATTACATTAAAAGCCCTCTTATGTGAATTAAGTGCAGAGGATACCCATTTTTATCAAGTATTGGAAAAGAAATGTCACGACCCTCAAAGAAATGAAGTCATGTATTTGTAATATTTGAGAACACAGATGACTTTGTTTTACAGGGCACCACTTACTTATTAATATTTAATAATACTTTCATATTATTAGCCATCCTGTTTGTTAAAGGTTGTCAGTTTGAAATACACACACACACACACACACACACACACATACACACACCACACATACACACCACATAATACACATACACACACACACACACACACACACACACACACCACAAACACATATAAACACCCCACACACATACACACAGACGTATACACCACACAATACACAAATACACACTCACACACACATATGTATATGGTTTTAGTGTTTCAAATATAGTACACAGAACAGGGGGTCAACCTACACACACACACACACACACACAAAACAGTCTTCAAGCTCAAAAGCTGCAAATATACACAGCTGTGCCCTTGAACATTTCTAACAGTTTATTGTGTGAAGATGTGACTTTTATACTTTCTGTGTTATGAACTGCAAGGCCGTCGTCAGCTCAGTCAACTAGTCAAAATTTCCCCAGACTACTCCTTCTCATTCACATGCACAGAAAATTTACTTGCTGTGAGAATAAAAGGCACACACTGGCAACCAGCTCATATTTTGGGGAAGCTGGGTAGGAGCTACGCGTCGACCCGGATGCTCTGAAAGCTTCATACGCCAACCCTCATTCCTCCAAGAATTTCACTGACAGCAGTCACTGTCCCCACAGCAGTGACTGCAAAACTTCCAGTTTCCTTCAGTTATTTTATACTTTATCTGGAACTCTTTGGGAAGGTACGTTTGTCCCACTCTCTCATTTTATATATCAATTTATTTAAGTTTTAAAGACAGTACTGGAAAAGATTTAATTTTATGTGTTTGGGATGTGAATACTGGTGCTCTTGAGGGAAGGAAGTGGTAATTATTGTACAGATAATAAATTATATATTAATTTGTGTCTGCCAGATGGTATGGAGAGTGAGGGAGGAAGGTAAGAATGCTGGAATACATACACACACACACACACACACACACCCTGACATGAATGATAAACAGGAATTCCTCTAAAGGACTTACTGATTTCTTTCAGGAGTGAATACTATTTAGAAACTAAGATTTCAGGACCAGGTGTGCTCATCGCTGCAGAGATATCACTGATTCTTGGTACACTCTGTAAACTCAGCTAGAAGACTGATGCTTGTGTGATGTCCTAGTCAGGGTCACTGTCACTGTGACAACACACTATGACCAAAAGCAACTTGGGGAGGAAAGGGTTCATTTCAGTATATACTTGCACATCCCAGTCCATCATAAAGGAAGTCAGAACAGGAACTCAAGCAGGTCAGGTTCATGGAGACGGGAGCTGATGCAGAGGCCACGAAGGAGTGCTTCTTACTGACTTGCTCCTCATGGCTTTCTCAGCCTGCTTAGTTAGATAGAATCCAGGACCATCAGCCCAGGGATGACAACACCTATACTATGAGCTGGACCAACCTAAGCCAATCAAGAAAACATGCTATAGCTTTGCCCACAGGCCAGTCTAGTGGTGTCCTTCTCTAAATTATGAGTCCCTCTTCCAAAATAACTCTTGCTTGTGTCAAGTTGACACAAAACTAACCAGGTCATGTATCAAGTGCTGTATTATATACACCTGTACTTGCTAAGTGTATTTATGCATAAGTGTGTGTTTTTATACATATCTGAGACTCTAAATCAGGAGTCTTACCTTCCTCCTTGTTCTTTGTAGCTTCTTGCTGGGGATATTAGAAACTTGGCCCCAGGGCTGGCAAGATGGCTCAGCAGGTAAGAGCACTGACTGCTCTTCGAAAGGTCGTGAGTTCGAATCCCAGCAACCACATAGTGGCTCACAACCACCCATAATGAGATGTGATGTCCTCTCCTGGCATGTCTGAAGACAGCTACAGTGTACTTATGTATAATAATAAATAAATCTTTGGGCTGTAGCGAGCAGAGACTGAGCGAGTGGGGTTGACCGGATTGAGCAGAGGTCCTAAAAATTAAATTCCCAACAACATGAAGGATCACAACCATCTGTTCAGCTACAGTGCTACAGTGTACCCATATACATAAAAATATAAATAAATCTTTAAAAAAATAAATCTTAAAAAAGAAAGACAGAGGAAAGGAGGAAGGAAAGGAAGGAGAGGAAAGAAAGGAAGAAAAGGAAAGGAAGAAAGAAGGAAAGAAAGGAGAAAAGAAAGAAAGGAAGAAAGGAGGAAAGGAGGAAAGAAAAGAAAAGAAAAGACAAGAAAAGAAAAGAAAAAACTTGGCCCCAGTTATGGACAAATTATCACTCTCCACATATTCTTGAAGCTCACTTGGTAGACAGTATCTTCCCCTGCAACCCACCCCTGGTGACCCCAGATCTAGATCTATTCATTTCTTTCCTTAGAATGTGCTGCTTTTAGAATATCACATGAGTGGTATCATACAGTAAGTATATAGTTTGGGGGCTTGGTTTGTAGCACTTAACAGAATGTATTTAAGAACTGTTTGTACTGTTGCTTCAAGCAAGACTCCCTGCCTTTTACAGCTGGGCCCTCTCCACTGTAGATGGCGACAAAGCTCGTTTTCAACCATGATGTAGTATGCAATGATTGTAAGGTTCACTGAAAATGACAGGCTTGCCTTAGTCACTCTCCATAGAACTTTTTTTTTTCTTTTTAAGGGACTATGTTTTTCTCAGATTGCTTTTTGTAAGTAGCAAGGAATACACACACACACACACACACACACACACACACTCACACTCACACACACAGACACACTTGCGCTTCAATGTATGATTGACTTCTAGATCAAGCCTGCTTCCATATCGTATTGACTTGTATAGCTAACGCCAGTGTCATACTGACATCTGTTGAAGCTGAAGGGAATTTCCATAGGCTGGAGAACCAAAACGTCTGCATAAAGTTTTTTACAACCAGTTAGTTCCCCTTGTCTCCTACGGGTCAACTGTGATTCACAAATTCCTGTTTGTAGAGGCTCAGCCAAATTTCAAATAGTTCCTTCAAGGCTATAAACTGGAAAGAAAATTTCATGATCCCTGCGCAGAATATTACTAGCATTAAAAATTGATTATGAATTCCTCAAAGACAAAGAATTTAAATGCGAGGATTAATGAAACCCTTAAATGCTCATATTCTCTTACATCTTTGCGATTACAATCTGATTTGTTAATTCTAATAAGTTAAGGGATATACTGTAAAGGGAAGAAGAATGTTTTCCATGAGAAAAAAGGAAGAAAATTTTGCTAATTGTAAATGCGTAATACATGTATAGTCTATTTGGATCAAATTATTCTCTGTCCTCAAAGATAAATCTTTATTTTTTCTCCATAGAAGTAAATAATCAAGACACAGTTTGAAAAAATTAATTTTATTTATTTTGTCTGTGGGACAAATGGTGAGATATGTGAGTGTACATGGTGCACATTGGTGGTCAAAGGACAGTGTGTAGAAACGAGTCCTCTCCTACTACCATGTGTGTGCTGGGACTTGTAAAACTTGGAGGCAGGTGCCTAAACCCACTAAGCAATGGTTTTACTTAAATGCATTGCTAAGCCAAATGCTTCTGTCAACTATGATTCTTTCCGACATTCAGTATGCATTTAAACATATATGTATGTATGTATGTATGTATGGATAAGAAAAAAATAACACAACAGGATATATAGGGGACTGTTCCTCAAGCAGGAGTGTCTTACAGATTTGAACATCATGTTTTTCCTCATGGTGCTTTCAAAGCTTTCATACCATGCATGGATTAGGAAAGTATTCAGAAAAACAACTTCATAGAACTTCCGGCTTGCTCTATCTGGGTTCCTGAGGAGGTGGCTGGAGCTGTAAAGGAGTGAACGAGTAAACGGTTGAGAGAAATAATGGAGGCCAAGATAAAATTTCTCTGATCAAGGCCCCTAGGTTTAATGCTTAGAGTCTTAGGTTATAGCAGGGCTTCCCATCCACCCTGCCATCCCGTTCCCGGGATCCCTGACTCCATCTTGGAGACCATGTGAAGCCGCCGTCTTCTTCCCAGAACCTCTGGGCAGGCTGGCAGCAGAGACTTGGAGGCAGGTGGCGGTAGTTACATAACAAAAGGAGCCAGCCTAGCTGGAGGGCCATGCTGTATGTGGCTTCCTGTGGCACACCATCACGGGCATCAGGTCTGAACTCCCAGCCTGAAGCTGGCATGGAGGAGGGGGACCACATGAGGGCAAAATAATTTTCATGAAAGAAAACTACCTTCTTTAAGCAGTTTAAGCTCATGATTTTACTGCAGGTGTTTGAAAATAAACAAGGCACACATAGGCGATGTCGTTTTCAGATGGCATGATGCTATCAGGGAGATTGGCCTTAGGTTTTCCCTTCCAAATTAAATCCAGTGTTTACTGGGAGACTAGGAAATGTTCTCACACACATTTTCATGGAAGTTCATGTTCCTTGGAGCTAATCAGTCACAAACCCTACTGTACTGTCACTGACCCCTAACTCCTGGTTGAATCACTTAAAGATTTATTTTGCAAAGATAGCTTAAAAAATATTTCAGTGGGCTGGCAAGATGGTGAAGGTGTCTGCTGTGCAAACCTGATTCCCTGATCCCAACATGGAGGGAGAAAACTAAACTCCTTAGATAGTTGTCTTCTAATGTCCACATATAAGCATTCGCACACAACCACAATGATAATAAATTGAAATTTAAAAATTTTTTTTAGGATGTTCCAACAATTGCGAATGGATGAATGTACGTGGAACACAACCACTGTCTCCCCTTGCCTGGTTTTCAACCTCACTCTTGGAGAGAAGGGAAAGCCAGCAGGTGCAGGTAAACTCAGACCCCTGTGATTTTAAATAGAAAATAGCAAATTATCTGTCTTCCTCTGGAAGCCACGTCCAGTCCCCCACCCACCCACCCACCCACCCAGGCTCCCATAAACAGCAATAGCAATAATACCAATCAGACTTGTTTCATCTTTAAAATAAAGGATTTTTCCCTTTCCGGGCTAAAGGTCCTTTATGTTGCTCACATTGCAGACAATTTACTCTGGGCAGTGTTGTCGTGAAAGAAGGTTAAACAAGCACGTGAAGCACAGAGGTGATTGAATGAGTTAAAGGTCTGTTTTTCAGTTGGCCTTCCCCATCTGGAGTTACACAGACTACATCTTAGCTCCTCCATCCAAGGAAGGGCTGCAGAAAGATTGACCTGCTGACATCTATGGAAGCATGGGCTGTTTTCATAGTGGGACTGGGGGAAAATCTGACCTTTCAAGGCGCCCCAGGGGGCTGGATTCCAAAGGGGAAAGTGGAAATTAAAGAAACAGTGGGATGAAGGTGTTGCCAAAGACACCTGTGGGGTGCAGTTTGGCCCTGGACTGTTTGCAGAGGCAGAGGAAGAGCTGAGGGTGAGTTAAGGCAGTGCAGGAGAGAATCTCTAGCAGTCCTACAATCATGGTCAGAACACCCTGGAGATTAGAAATGGAGTTGTAGCTAGCTCACTGTACAGAGCGTTCCTAGCTTGCATGAGGCTCAGGGTTCCATTCCAATGACCAAAATAAATGAAGGATTCACCCTGGAGGATAGGCAAGAGGTTTGCATCCAGATGTCTTGATTTAGTATTTGTGGGTTGGAGATGGAGCGATGCCATTGCTGTTGGTCAGATGATGACGTTGAAGACCACTGGCTTGGGGAAACTCAAGGTCTTCCAGGTCCTTTAGGCTGTGTGGTCTGTGTTGTTTGTTTTGGCTTAAGGGAGTAAGAATCAAACCTAGGTGTGTGTGCTAGGCTGGAGCTCATTGCAAGGGGGTTATATCCTTAGTCTTCTTGCTACTCTCTATTTCTGAGTGTCTCAACAAATCTCTTAGACTGCCCTTGATAGATTAGGCAGGTCTTGAAACTGCAATCCTCCTGCCTCAGCTTCTTGAGTAGCTGGGAATCACAGAACTGAGCCACCAGGGCGGCTAGGTTACAATTTTAAGAACTTGAGGAAAATGACATGGAGATACAGGGAATGATTGATATAAACTGAATGTTATTTCATGGAGGCACTAAAGGGATTAAAGAATAAGACAACATTTAGTTAACACTGAAGAATAACCAATATCAACTTCTGATTAAAAGTAACATCTCTAGGATCTTTTAAAACCCATTTTAACCATCCACATCATTTCTTTTTCTTCTTTTTTTTTTTTTAAATCTGCAACTAACCTACTGTTTTAGGCAGAAAAGAACTAGATGCATATATTTTATATACTTTACATTTGAGATCAATGTAGGCTTTTTACACATCTCTACATATCCTGCATATATAATTATAAACCATATATATATACAGTTTATAATTAAAGCCTATGGAAATTTCAAATTCAAAATAAAATTAGTGATAGATAGCATAGTTGAGTGGCTCAAGAGCTTCCCCTCTGAGTACCAAACTGCGTCTTCTGGGTGAAAAATTTAGAAAGGTAAGTCACCTATGATGGTGTAATGTAAATTACAAGTCAAGGAGTTATAGTTGACCGCCTTTGCTGGGCGTTGGACCTTAGCAGCATGCATAATTCACAGAAAAGTATGGAGTGAAGACATATGGAGTAACCTTTGGAAATAAATCAAGGAAAACCCAGTTACTAATCTACAGAGTAGTTTACCTGGAGGAAGGTAATGTGAAGGAAAACAGTCCATCATTCTGCATAGCTTAATGCCACCCTTGATGAACGTTATCCGGGGCTACATATTACATGTGGAATAGGAAATATTTATGCCTGAAATATCTGCCACATGGAAAGAAATCAGCCACACATATTGATAAGTGAGCGGAGCAGCACAAGTATTAAATTAAGCAGAAACACTTCACTTTGATTTGGAGTTCAGGCAGAGAGGAAAAAGCTGGAGGAGGAAAACTTAGCTAGGGGCCTAGAGGGTTCCAGTTGAGGGTATAATTAGTTCCCAGGCAGGCACTGGGTGATCACGTGACCCCCTCCCATACCCCTGATCTATTACTTATTGCATCACCCAGCAACTACAAGGCAGCAGAGTTTCCTTGATAAATGGGCTATCTCTGGACAATGGTAGTAAGCAGTGTGCAGAAATCTTACCTGTTTAAGAAAGACTTGGACTTAAAGAAGGTTTGTTGTTGTTCTTGTTGTTAAGTTCTAGTGATATTTATAGATTTTTCCAAATGTTTCCTCTGTGACTGTAAAGGACATGGGACCTGATTTTTTTATAAATATAAATTAAGATGCTTATTGCACACATGAAACGGCAATGAATATAAGTCTTTAAAGTAGAAACCCTCTTCTATGAGTTACTGGGAAAGTTGGTAATAAAGATAAGAACCCGGATGGTGATCTGAGGATCTAACTTGATGACTGTTCCTCAAGGAAAATATTTCCTACAACAACAACAACAACAACAACAGCAACAATAACAATAACAAAACCACTTGTATTGATTTGGTTTTGTGTGTGTGTACACGCATGCACAAAAACAGGCAACTGGCCCTTGATTACCCAAGACAGCTAGACAGAAAGAAGGAGAAATAGGTACAATATTCCAGGACTCTTTCTTTAGGACTCTGGATTGTGCTTTACTATTTAGATTATGTTATTAAAGAAGTACCTACATTGGAGCAGGCTCCCTTTTCTTGGGTGTGTTTGTTTCTTACCTCGTCCCACGTGGACTTCTTTTACTATTAGTTGTAATCAAGGCAACACAGAGGAGATCTTCAATACAAGCAGTCAACTGGTGTGGTTGTTCCAGGAAGCACTGAGAGGTGAAAGGCAGTAAAGGAAAGAAAGGTAGGAAGCCACTGGTGGTGGTTTGAGTATGCATGGCCCAGGAAGTGGCACTGTTAAGGAGGTGTGGCCTTGTTGGAGGAAGTGTGTCACTGTGGATGTGGGCTTTGAGACCCTTTTTCTAACCAGTTGAAGATGCTGAGTCTTATCCTGACCGCCTTCGGATTAAGATGTAGAACTCTTTGCTCTTTCTCAGGCACCTTGTCTGCCTGGATGCTACCATGCCTCCTATCATGATCATAATGGACAGAGCCTATGAATCCTTAAGCCAACCCCAACTAAAAGTGTCCACTAGGAGGTTTCCTTAGTAATTACTTAATCTTTCCTTCTAGAGTGAATGTGAACACTAAGGAAGAGTGGGGGTCCGACACCAGGCAACCTGTTTAGAATAGGAAATAGGTGGTGAGCCTCATCTCCAAAGGTGGGATTTGGGGGTAAAATTAAGTCTTATTAAACAAATCTTGATTAGGATATATTAAGTATAAAGTAACGGGCTGTGCTGTGACACCTTCAAGCATGTACACGAGGTATCTGATAATATTAGTTCCTCCATGTATGCATACCAGTGACCCCATCCCTTTCAACGATTGTCTCCTAACCTAGCTCTAACAGGTCCCCAGAGCATTTTCACTTTTACTTTTTGTCCTTCCATCTTTCATTCCTTTATTCTGTTCTTTCTTATTTCACAGATGAGAAAACATGCAATTCTTGCCTTTCTGAGTCTGAAGTGTTGCTTACCAGTTCCATCTATCTATCTTTCTTTCTTTCTTTCTTTCTTTCTTTCTTTCTTTCTTTCTTTCTTTCTCTCTTTCTTTCTCTCTTTCTTTCTCTCTTTCTTTCTCTCTTTCTTTCTGTCTTTCTTTCTTTCTTTCTTTCTTTCTTTCTTTCTTTCTTTCTTTCTTTCTTTCGACAAAGGGTTTCTCTATGTAGCCCTGGCTGTCCTAGAACTCACTCTGTAGCCTAGGCTGGCCTCAAACTCCGAGGTCTGCCTGCCTCTGCCTCCTGAGTGCTGGGTTAAAGGCATGTACCACCATGATTAGGCAACTCTGTTCTTTTTAATGGGTTTTCTATTGTTTAGACATATGCCACCTATTCCTAATGCTTCATTTGTTGCTGGGCTTATAAGTTGATTCCATGACTTAGCTATTGTGAACAGTGTGGCAGTAACACTGATGTGAAGAAGGTGTCCCTCTGGTGTGCTCCATATTCTTTGGGTTTGTGGCCAAAGGAGATACAGATCATGTTCTGTTTCCAGGTGTTAGGAAACTCCATACTGATTTCCACAGAGGCTTCGGGAGAAAAACAGAGGAGAGGCACTTACTTAGGCAAAGACTTTGTGAAAAGGACTTGGATAGCTCAGGAAAATACTAAGGGAATTGACAAATGGATTGCACAGAACTAACAAGTCTATTCCCATCTTGGGAAACCAAACAGTAGACAGGAAATCCACAGAATGGAGAAAGTCTTGGTCATCTGTGAATAAATATTCAGAATATATAAAGAATTAAAAGAAATTAAATGTCCAAAAAACAAAAAACAGAACAAAAACAAACAAACAAACAAACAAAAAACAAATGATCTAACCACGAAATGAACTTGGCTTATAAATACATATAAAACGCAATTTAAAACTACATAGAGATTCCATCTCATTTTAGGCAGAAAGCCTCAAATCAAGGAAACAAATTCATCAAATATCGGTGAGGTTGGAGAGGGAGGAGCCCTTCTATGCTGCTGGTGGGTGGACTTTAAAGTCTCATTTCATGTATTGATCTTAAAAGTTGGGCTTCTCTTCCATTTATCTGAACCCTCATCCCTTCCCCCATCAGCATGGCTGATGCAGGACCAGCATTGGAAAGCTGCCCTGGTGCGGTATCTGTTGTTTTGTTAATTAGGCTAGAAGTAGCCTGATGCCCTGCTATCTGCTCTTGTGTTTCTCCCTGGACACCCCCCTCCCCCGGCTCCGCCCAGCTCATCCCACAATGCTTCAGGCTTCCCGCCAAACGCCTGTGCAGAACCGACTGGGGGCGGGGCCTTGGGGCCTTGGGGCCTTCCCCCTCCCCTCCTTCCCCCCCCCCCCAAGTGATTTGGTATTATTAAAGAGTCGCTTTTTGAACAGCAATGTAGCCTTGGTGGCTATTTTCTTTCTTTCCCCTCCCTAGTCCCGTTTTAGCCCTGGACCATTCCTCAGGGAACCTCCAACTGCGAATGTGGGGGTTTACTGCAGGGCGGTGGACCCCAACACTCAGTAATGTATAGTAATTCAGATTTCACAGACAAGGGTAGACAGCCCCCAGTGCTTCCTCCCTACTCCCTCCACCCTCACCTCTCTACCCCACCCACTTCTCCCAACCCCTGTGACAAAATGCCATGACCTAAGAGAAAGAGGATTTATTTTGGCTTACAGTTCCTGTGGACTATATATAGTTCCTCATAGCCTGGAAGGTGGAGCGGCAGGGGCAGGAAGCTTGACTGGTCAGGTTTCATTTGCATTCACAAAGTTGAGAGTAAAAAGAACAACAGCCAGGCCTTAAAGCATTGGGGTGCAAGCTTCCTACCGTTGAGGCCCTTTAATACAATTCCTCATATTGTGGTGACCCCCCCAACCATAAAATTGTCTTGTTGCTATTTCATAACTATAGTTTTGTTACTGTTGTGAATTGTAATGTAAATATCTGATTTACAGTGTATCTGATATGGGACTCTCTAAGGGAGAGAACTGCTTCAGAACTGCTTCAGAACTGCTTCTCACGGGTTGAGAACTGCTTCACCTAAAGCCTCAAGGTCCTGGTTCAGTCACCTATTTCCTTCAGTGACACTTCACCTCCTAAAGGTTCCAGAACTTTCTGAAACCGTCATTCAAACACATTAGCCTATAAGGGGCATTTTCCGCTCAAGGCATAACACCCATCTAGAATTTAGACGAGGTGACCTTCAAAGAGATTTGCTCATTATAATTGCATTGATTCCCGTCCAGTCAATGGGATGAACTTCCCAAAAAGGAACACACAGGAGTATGGAGGGAGACGGTTCCCTGCACTTTACGAGATGGGCTCTCCCCAGAGACCCATCAATTAGAGGTAAAGGCAATAAAGGGAAAATTTTGCCCCATCTGGTTCCACATAAAACTCCCCAAGAGCTTTGACAAAGAGTCTCCTCCGCAAAGCAAGGGCCAACCTCTGGGGAGGCATTTGTTTTTCCGGCTCCTCGCAATGCTTTCTCTTCTTAGTGGTGTTATTTCAGTAGAGCCAGATGACACGCTCTTGCTATTTTTATAAGATTTTAAAGGCTTAAGCAGGGCAAATATGTCTCCTCAAGCTGCCTTCTGCAATAAGCCTGATGCTAAGGCAGCTTTATGTGCCATAAAGAGTAACATTAGCCTCATGGAGTGACAGGCGATTTCCAATAATCTAAAGGATGATTCCTTGGTTTCAGATCAGGGCAAGGAAGGCTTTATATGATTTCACCATTTTTTTTTTTCTTTTCTAGACGCTACCAGTATAAAGTAAATTATATTTTAGCCAAGATACTGTTTCTCCATTTCTTTAAGGTACTGGTTGATATTCAGTGTTTTTGTTGAGTATAGAAAGGTACGCTAGTGAAGACTTACATTGCTATTATGGGGAGCTCACATAGCCCAGGCTAGCCTTGGATTTCTGATCCTATAGCATTGTTATTACAGGTGTGAGCCACTGTGCCTGGTTTATGATAGAATTGGGGTCTCCATGCATGCTGGGAAAATGTTTTCATATCCCCACGCTGAAGGTAATTTTTATATTCAATAAGGAGTAAGCTCTCTCACATTTTTTTGTGTGCCTGTTTCTGACCACTTAGCATGACAGCTGAATTCATGTCCTTTTTGACAGGACAGCCCTACCTGGCACACCTGTTGTCATTTAAAATATATCCAACTTAGAGTTTATTTCCTTCTTCCAAAATTCAAATTTTGACTTCTAATTTTTAGTTAATTCACATGCTTATATTCCCTTATATCTCTTGTTCTTGAGTATAAATTAAAGCCCTCAGTATAGATTCATTTATTTGATCACCCAAATCCTTATGCATTTCTCAATTTACTAGTCTGTTCCAGTATGGCAACCCAAGTCATTTTCTGGGATTTTTGCTGTCTGGCTTTTCTCATCTTTCATCTGCTCTACTTGTATAATAGCAAGATCATCAACAAAACAGGGTTTAGTCATAAAAATACTATTATGACTTGGTAATTTTGAATTGGTTCCTCATTGCTTGAGATTCAGGAATGCTGTTCTCCCTATAATTTGCTCATGGTACACTTTTCTTTCTAATTTTCTAAGCTGTCCCCCATTCTTTGCTGTTCTCTTCTACTGTGCTGGTTGGTGTTGTCAACTTGACATAAACCCAGACAGATCTTGGAAGACAGAATCATAGTTAAGAAAATGCCTCCATAATATTGGCTTGTATTCGAGTCTGGGGAGTAGTGCATTTATTAATGATTCTTATGGAAGTGCCCAGATCATTGTGGGTGGTGCTGCTCCAGAGCAGGTGGTCCTGGGTTGTATGAGAAAGAAGTCTGAGCAAACCCTGGAGAGCTAAACAGAAAACATTGTCTGTCCATAGCCCCTGCTTCACGTCCTGCCTTTAGGATCCTGCTGTGAGTTCTTTCCCTGTCTTCCTTCAGTGATAGGCTCTAAGTTGTAAGGTGAAGTAAGACATTTCCTCTCCAGGTTGCTTTGGTCATTGTGCTTTACCACAGCATAGAAACTCTAAGATATCTGCTTCCATAGAGAATCATAGCACACACACACACACACACACACACACACACACACACACACACACACTCACCTGCTCATACACATACCTTTATGTATGTGCACGTTGAAGTACTTGCATATGGATTTTCTTCCTTTGCACAGATATCCCACACAAACACATGGGAACCCTCCCAACCCTCTCCCATCATTAGAAAAGAAGGTCTTTTCTAAGCAGTAGTTCTCAATCTGTGGGTCATGACCCTTTTGTGGGTTACATATCAGATATCCTACATATCAGATGGTTATATAACAATTTATAACAGTAGCCACATGACAGTTATGAAGTAGCAATGAAATTATTTTATGGTTTGGGGTGGGTAATCACCACAACATAAGGAACTGTATTCAAGGGTCATAGCATTAGGAAAGTTAAGAACCTTTAATCTAAAGGCTATGTAAGATTTGACCCTGTAAATACTGGGCCTCAGAGCCCTGAGACTATTAAGTTGACTATCACCAATTCACAAGAGCTCTAGTCTCCACATACTCTGCTCTCCTTGCCAGTGTACTGAAGGAGACAAAGGAGGCCCTTTCTAGGGTGGCTTCCATATTGAAAGTTTTATGACTTGTGTCCTATAAAATATTGTGTTTGGATCCGTAATCCCTGCCATTCATCACTAATTACTTGAATCCTGTTGGGTGTCCAGATGTTTATGATGGCTAACGTATGTCTTTGTCCTGCTATAAAATTGCAAGCCCTGGCAGTTTGCCTGCATGGGGCCCAGAGCATCCATTGATGCACATGAGAGTGGTTGGCATGTGTCTTTCTTTCTTGGGTAGTTTGAGATGCAAGTATGAGTTGTTATCCTAGCCTAAGACAACCATCTGAAAAAAACATGAACTTGCATTTTTTTAAAAAAGTATGATATATTCTCAAAATCTTCACAACAAATGACGAATTTAAAACTCCAACAAGATCCCCTTGTGAACTGGGGCTGTTAGCCAGCTCCTAAGTTGATGCACCCCTGGTGAGCTGAATAATAATCCCTCTGGAGCTGAGTCCTCCTCCTCCTCCATGTCTCTGCCATTTTACCTTGGAAATTTCCACATCATACAGCAGTGCCCAACGTGATCATTAAGTAAAACTGTAATTAAGGTGACATCGGCAGTTTCGGTAATTAGAGTCTTGCTGTAACTGTAAGGTAAAAATAACACTCTGTGCCACTGCTGTGGCCGGGCAGCTGTGGGCTCACACTGATAATGTACCTCGGCAATTTAACATGACTAATGGTGTGAGCTCTTCTTCACAGGGGATTGTGTGTTAATCTTCAAAAGTTTCAGCTCCACAGTTTGTCCAAATGTCGCTTCTCTCTCACTCTGCAGTGGTCTTCCTAGCCAGTTTCTTGGGTCTCAGCTAAGTTTTCTGAAATTAACTGTTATAACTGTTATAGGTGTCAAGTGTTGAAGGACCCAGCAACAGCCAGGCAGGGTGATCACTGGGTGGGCTTGTGTTAGCCTCTTGCCGACATTTCCCATATACACTCACACACGTCTAGTCTTAAATGTAATATTTTTTCTGTATGTGTATGTGTGTGTTCTTGTGCAAATTTATGTGCACCATGTGTGTACAGGAACCTGTGGAGGTTATGAGAGGTCCTGTGGGTGCTAAGAACTGGGTTTTCCTCAGTAGGTGCTCTTGACTGCTAAGCCATCTATCCAGTTCAGCCCCTTTCAAAGAAGTGTCCTGCACATTAGAATCTGGAAGTTTGTTGTCCCAGACAGTCCAGATATAAGGTCTGAAGCCACCCATTGAAGTAATCAGGAAAGGGCTTCTGTTCATTACTTCCATTAGTTTCATTTGTGAACCCTTTGACTATGACTCTTACCGAGTTGCCTCCTAGAATGTCATTTGTTTTAGACGCTCTTTATATATTAAAGTTTTAACTATTGTTATAGTAATTGTACATATATGTCCAAGTTTTTGGTTTGCTTTTTGTTTTCTCCAATATTATTATCAAATGACATTTTTAAAAAAGTGGTCAAATGTAATGATCTTTTCTCATATAGTTGTCACAGCCCCAATCTCTGACCAGCAGAGTGAGAATAAACGACACCGACTCCAAAGCAGGTTCAAAGCAGCTGCAGCGGCTTCTCTTTATTTGGAGGTTTCTCGCAGCTTCCCCAGCTCATCAATTCTGTCTGTCAGTCATCAATCCTCATTCACATATCATCCTCTGGGACTGTTCACACATATCCTCTTCCATTCATTCACGTCACCTCACACCACCCAATCATAGATGCACACATCCAAGGCAGCGTGCAGGATTGGTTGATAGAATGGTATCGCGAGATGTTGCACTAACCTCTCCAACGAGTTAGAGTTACACGTGCTGCTTTTACTGTGCATGATTGAGACTGAGGTAAAGAAGTGAGGTCACGGGGCTTTAGCATACAGCCAGGGTCCATCTTTGGCCCATGCGGCTGCATCCGCACCCGCTCCCCACAATAGTTACTTGATGTTAAGTTATAGCTAACATTTTTCTCTTGTTATAATTTATGGAAGAATTTGTCCATGCTTTTCCTGCTAATGTTTGTATGCTTTCATGTTAGCCTTTCCTACACTTCTAAGCAATGAGAGAAATTTTATTTCCAAAGAGGGACCACTCTTTCACCACTGCCTGAACTTGAAGCTTTTTTTTAAAATCACATTTCCATATGACTTGGCAACAGGACTTTTACAATATTACTTTTGCTATTTTACAACCTCAAAATGGAATTTAAGATGTAAAAAGACTTAAAACATTTAGCACCAATCAGCATTAATCTAGGCAAGCCTAGAATTGCTTAATTGATAAAGTGTTGTTTTGTTTTGTTTTGTTTTGTTTTGTTTTGTTTTGTTTTGTTTCTGTTCATTGGTTTTGTATGTATGTAATGTAATAAATTTCAGGAAGATAAAAGCAATTATCAATTGACAACATAATGCTTAAATATATTGATAATATGATATTTACCACTGTTATGATTATGGAGTATAACATTGTTGAAATTGGCTTGGTTAGAACCTAGCACTTCAAAGAGCCTGGAGATATTGGAATATTATTATAGTATGTAACTCCTCAGTCTAAAGTGTGGATAAAAAATTTCTTTTCATGTTTTGGATCCCATACACCTAAAACCTTATTTTTTCAAGGGAAAGCTCATTATTTGTTGCACTGTGCTGGCCTTTCCTAGATAACTCATGTGCGATGTTGGATTTGGAAGGAACACTCTCTGATCTTGGCTGTCAGCCTCTGCCGGGTTGATAATCTCCTTGCCTGGTGATTGCAACCTTAGCTTCTTTTCAGACTCTCTAAGGTAATATCAGCAGTGAAATCAAGAGTTCTGAATTTGCATATTCAAACTCAAAGTGAGGGCTGGCAGATGGCTCAGCAGGTAAAGGTACTGAGAGCCAAGCTGAATACTGGAGTCTGAGTCCTCAGACCCACATGGTAGAGGAAACTGAGTCCTCCAGGCTGTCACTGTCATTTGTTCTGTGGCACAAACACACACACACACACACACACACACACACACACACACACACATGCACACACACTCGCACATGCAAAGTAAAATGAAATAAAAACTTAAAAATGCTTAAAGTGAGAGAACATTATCCTGTTCTAACCTGCAGCTTTCAAAATTCATTCAATGCCTATGTTCCACCAAGTCCAAAGAAACAAGGATTTTGAGCTTGAGGCTGGGAGCAATAAGAAAGGAGAATTTTCTTACTTAGGAAGTGACCTCCTTTCACCCACCAATGTGGTCGGTCTAAAGTCCTCTCATTCTGACAGCTTTGCCTCAATTGTCATCTATGGGCAAATCACCTTCCTGTGTGCTTCTCTTTAGACCAACTCAACACACACCCTCTGCAACCTCGTCCATCCCTGTTAGCGGGATGACCTTTCATTATTGAGGTGTCTCTATTTATTGTTCTTTTGATCCATTTGTCTATGTATTTCTTTAAGCCTGGAATGTTTTACTGAGCTGTGTGGTTCTATGTGTATGCTCCATAGACTACACCTGATACAAGAGACCTGTTTTTCTTTTAGAGATGTCATAAGAATAGACATCAAAGAAGCATGCATTGACATGTAGTCATCTCTTTACATTGGCACTTGCTTTGCTACCAATAATTATTTAACTTCTATGCGGTCTCTTGCATCTACGTCTCAAGGCATAGATGTCTGAGACATTTCCTACCCAGACCACCATGCAAGACTCAAGTTAATACTCAGGATATTTTGATATATAATAAACTTGAGTGATACCCTAATCAGGATACAGTATCACAGAGATCTGTTATCCAGGCACAACAATTAACATACTATGAATATTTCAAAGTAGGCACAGACAGTACAAATTGCACCATGAATAATTACACATGGAAGACATAATGAATCTTTGTGTGATTGAAAGCCTGACAGAAAATCAAAGGACCAAAGGGAGCGATGCAGTGGATGAAAGGGATAAATTGGAAAACCAGCAAAGCATGTTAAATCTGTTCCTAGCCTGGAATTAGAAGGTAAGAATTCAACAGCCCCAGTAACATCTCTTCAAGGCTTATGAAAACACTCCACTTGGCAGTAGATAACTTTCGACGTGGCAGTGTGATTGTGTAAGTTGGTGGCTCTGTATAAAACTCTAGAAACAATCACCAGACTCATTCCATTTTAGTTTATCATGCTTCTCCAGGACATTTTATTAAAAAAAGGTTTATTTCATTGTTAATTACTCGTATTTGTGGGTGTGTCTATGTATGGGGATGTTCAAGTCAGGGCAGTACCCACAGAGGCCAGAAAAGGGCTGTGGATTCCCCCAAGTTGGAGTTATATGTGGTTGTGAACCTTCAAGTTCCTCCTAAAAACCTAACTCTGGTCATGTTCAAGAGAGGCAAGTGCTCTTAATCCCTGGAACATCTTTCTAGCCCATTTCCTGGTTGTTTTAAATGCTATATGATACTGGGAGAAAATTCTAAAGAAACATAATATTACAATTTCTGCCCCACTTTTTGTCTAGTTCTAAGTCTCAAGAGAAACTGCTTATAAGAGTCTAGTGTGGCCTTTCCTGGGCAATTTCCAGACTGTATGACTTGTAGGTAGTTGATATCAGCATGCGTGCTTGAGTTTGCATGTGTACACATGTATGCTGATAACTCACATCATGTGACACAAGCTGCATCTTGAACATCATTACAATCTTATACACCGTGATTGTACAGACCATGGACTCTTAGGTTCACAAGACATAGAAAGTTTGTTTGTTTGTCTGTTTTCTATTTGTTTGCTTCAATTTGGTCCATCAGCTCTTCATGTCTTACTTTGGAATTGGTAATTTGAAGAAGAAATATCGAGATTTACAGTGTTATGGTTTTCAACTGTCAACTTGTTACAGTCTAGAGTCATCTGAGAGGGATTCTCAATTGAAGGACTGCCCAGTTCAGACTGGCCTGTGTGCTTGTCTATAGGGGATTGATTACCTTGATTGTCAATTGAGGTAGTGAGGTTCAGCCCACTGAGGGTGGCACCACTCCTTATGCAAATGGTCCTGGGATGCATAAGAAAGCTGAGCATGAGCCTGCATGCCAGCCATGGAGCATCATTCTCTGTGGTTCCCTCTCTACTTCTTTGATTTCTTGAAGTAAACTCCTTGATTAGAGATGACGCTGTATGGATCAGCAAGCCAGCCTTGCTTTCAGGTTCCCTCATTGAGTTTTTGCTTTAAATTCTCTCAAACCATTTCCTCCCTTAATTCTTTTTGGAGCAGGGCATGCAAGTGTTTCATTACAGCAACAGAAAGGAAAATAAAAACCCTTGGCTTCCTAAAGTCTTAAAAGGCTCAGCGTTCATTTAAGGCAGACAGCTTTGCCATTCTCACAATGCACATCTTGAAAGGCTGCATTAAGTCTTTCAGATTTAATTAATTAGCCCTATATATGTTAGATCTGAACAATGAAGCCAAAATTTCTGAAGTTGGCTGTAGCATTTGCATCCGGCTAACCCAAGAAGAACAAAATGGTGTCAGCAGTAAAGAGTCTGTGTGTGTTAAGGGCGAGGTTTCCTTGTCAGATGAGTCCTGTAAAAGGCTGAAGGAAAAGACAACCAGAGCCACAGCAGCGAAGTTATCCACCTGTAGCCAGTTATGGTCCTCTTTTTCATTTGAGCTTGTGCGTTTGCTTAGTTTCTTGACAAATATGCAAACCATTTCCCCGTGGAGGTCCTTTCTTTCCAGGTATTTTCCTATCAAACACTTGAACGGAAAGAACAGCTGGCCAGGGCCACAGAGAGACATTAGGAAGAAAACAGCAGTTGTGGAGACAGTGGAGGCTCTGAGCAGATCTAGTAGGATGTGGATTTTGGCTCTGTGCTCCTGGAAGAGCAATGACTTTTGGCAGACATGCTCACTCTTACGTTTCCTTCCATTTCACAATCTTAACAACGGCAGATCGAAGGCCAATCCTAGCTCTTATTTTACAAAGTCTATAAACATCTTTATTTAGAATGCAGCCAGGGAAGAAAGAGATTGATGGCAAATATTGGTCATTTCCCCTCTAAGTGCTGATTCAATTCTTACTCAGTTAAAAATTCAAATTCTGTTTTCCCTGACTGAAGATGACAAACATATACTATTATTATTATTATTATTATTATTATTATTATTATTATTATTATTATTTTGGAGCATTCAGATAACTTGGATCAATCAAATTTGGTGCATGAGAGGATTAAGCATGAATGTTGTGTATCATTGTTTTGTTTTTAACTGAGCATTTCTGAATATGTTCTCGGAACTTTCATGGGACTATAGGATCAGAACCCCGATGCTTAACAGTGGTGTGCCTGTAGGTTGGTACTAAGCCTACTTATAAATGGAAATGATTAGATTTACTTTGTTTCTTGTAGTGCTAGAAAAAATGTCCATGGTTGAGTTAATAAGATGGCTCAGTGATTAAGAACATTCAGTGTTCTTTCAGGTGACTCAAGTTTGATTACCAGCACCCATATTGTACAGCTCACAATCATCTGTAAATTCAGCACCAGGAAGGTTCTATGGCTCTGGCTTCTGTGGGCACCTGCACTTGCATGCACACACACACACACACACACACACACACACACACACACACACACACAGAGAGAGAGAGAGAGAGAGAGAGAGAATTAAATAAAAGTAAATCCAAAGAAATTGAAAACCTAGATGGCTTATAATAAAATGGGGCAGATCAGAAATTCATGAGGAAACAGATGAGATGAGAAGAATACTTTTGAGTTTCACTCCTAGAACTTATGTATAAAAGCCAGATGTGGTGATATACTTCTTTAATCTCAGCATCCCTACAGGGGGTAGGGTGCAGAGATAGGAGGATTGCCCTGAAGCTCTGGACCATCTAGCTTGCAGTACATGGCACAACAGCAGAACCAGAAACCCTGCCTCAACAAGGTGGAAAGAGAGAAACAACTCCTCAAAGTTGTTCTCTGACCTCCATACACAGTATATACATGCCTACACACACACACACACACACACACACACACACACACACTCACATACATACTCATAAATGAATAGGTGAATGAATAGATCAAACATTTGGAAAAATGTCATCAGGATTATGAAAACTTTAGCAATATTTTCAGTTGCCTAGCATTTGGTGAAAATTTGTATTCTTTTATAATCTGGATACCACTTACTTAGCTCACGATAGGGCCACCTATGGAACACCATATTTTTGAGACCGAATATGGCTCTTATACTTCTATGATGGCTGATTCTGTAAAAGAATAAACAAACACGTAAATGTGCTTGCATTTCCATATGAATAGGCCTACAGTTGATTGACACTTGAGTGACACAGGCTGTGTGTGCTCTTCTTGCAATAAAGCAATGATTTTATATGACTACCACACAATCTGTAGCTATTAGGAATTAGTAATAATGAAGTCTCAGATGCTTTGGTTAAATCCCAATGTGAAATCCTCTCAGATGGCATCTGAACATTCACAGTGAAAGGACAGCACTCTATAGACCAATATGACACACTTGTACAGTCTTACAGTAACAACAAATACCAGCGTGCTCTTGGTTGACATTTATAAAGACAGACATTATAGCTTGGGGTATCTAGGACAACATAGTAACAGCTGTCTCTTTCAGAAGAATTTTAGGATACTAAAATGACAGTAGCCATTTGTCCCAAAACCTGGGTAAGTGATATTTGCTAAACAAAGCTTGTCAAGGGGAGAGGATACTCAGAGCCTTGGTGAGAGGTTGTCACAGATAGGCATTCTGAATATATTGGTATTTTCCCTCCTGGGAAATAGGAGATGTCGGGTCTGAGAGGGCATATGATATTCTCCCATGTTCAAGGTTATGTTTGGAAGAAGGAATGCCTTCAACTCATGTGGGTGTAACTGTCCCAAAGAATAACGATGAGCTACTACTTGATGGGTTCACACACCCAGGGAAGACTTCACACACACACACACACACACACACACACACACAGAGTGGAAGGAGGGGGATGGGAAGGTAGGAAGGGAGAGGGAGAGGGAGGTGGGAAGGGAGAAGAGGAAAAAAGGGAAGGGAGAAGTAGGGGGAGGGAAGGGAAAGGGATGGGGAGGCAGAGAGAGAGAGAGAGAGAGAGAGAGAGAGAGAGAAGGAAGCATGTCCCTGACTTCAGTCCTTTGGTCTCTGGTAAGTCATTGAAAGCAAAGGAGATAGATTCTCACAGAGATAAGACTGGCAGTGCTCAAATACAATCTGATTTTGTTCTGTTTGAAAATGCTTTGTAGTAGCACAATGTTCTTGTGTGTCAGGAGATGCAGGAATTCAAATGAGCTCTGGGAAAAGGAAGGGAAGCAGGAGAAGACACGTTGAAGTCCCCAAGTGCCTAACAGATGGCATCAAACCAAAATTGAGGGTGATAATCAATGTCAAAACATCTTAGAGTTCTATTGACAGGAGGTGCAGGGATGAAAGCTAATCTGAGATGCTTAATGAAAAATGCAAAACGGGGGGAGAGAGAGAGAGAGAGAGAGAGAGAGAGAGAGAGAGAGAGAGAGAGAGAGAATGGAGAGAACAGAGAGAGACCCAAAAGACATCTTAGAGCAGAGTGAGAACCACAGCTGAAGCCAAGTATGGGTTACTTCTAGCCTTTTTCAAATGTATTTTCTAGTAAATACAAAGCCGAGACGTCAACAGCGGGCCAATTCTGACCCTATCACTGTTCATTTGACTTTATTTAGAAGTATCCATGAATACCATTGACGGATAGATTAATATTCCTGTGCTACTATCGTTTGAGTTTGCCTGCCACCTTCCCAAAGCCTCCTGTGAAGGAAGCTCTTTGCCTTTAGGATGGCTGTACTGAAGATGGTGGGATCCTAAAGACATTGGCTTGGGCAATTAATAAGGCCACTAGGGTCTGTGCATTTACCAAGGGCTAGTATTCATTCTGAGACAGACTTAGCTCTGGGGCTTTATCATAAAGCTGAAGAGGTGAAGCCCAAAGTCTTGGAGTTCGAGTCTGAAAAAACTGTAAAGTAAGTTAACTTCCCCTGTTTATAAATGCCCAAGAATGAGGTATTTTGTTATGGCAACAGAAGGTGAACCCATCATATGTTTATATCAATTCCTGAGATGTTGTGTGATGAAACGCTACAAGCAAAGCTATAACATGGGGTTTGTGCTGTGGCATAAGTTATCTGTTCACCCACCACGTGGGATCTTGGATATTGCTAAAGGGATTTCCACACATTCCATCACACATGAGCCAACAGGCAACAGCGGTGCCATACTGTGTCCTCAGACTAATGGTTCTGTACCACCCCTGACTGAAGGCATGAGAAGCTAGCAGTAAGATTGTAGCAGAGGTATTTTATAAGGAGATATTAATTTATTGTTGTTTTCTATAAAGAAGCCTTCTTTCACTGTCTGGAGCATACCAGAGACTTCTCAGTTTCCTGCATGTCTGTCTTCTTAGTGAGAGGAGGATTTATGAAAAAAAAAAAAAAAGTTTCCCTGAAATTTGGCAGAATGTAGTCAGGGAACTGAGTGAAATGAATACCAGTATCCAAAACATTTTTAATTTTTGAGCAAAACAGAAATCCAAAGTTGGGTGTGTGTGTGGGGGGGGGGAATCAAACTCTAACTGGCTTAAATAATTTAGGAAATTTATTGACATACATCTGAAATACATGAAAGTCACAGAATTCAGGCATGATCTCATCAGGGCTTTGAAGTATTTTCCTATAATCCCACTGTATTTGATCCCCTCTGTTATATTTAGAGATGGGTGAAGGCAGAGTCAATGGCCACATTCCTTTCCTAGCAGGCAAGTCAGGGAAGCTAAGTGCACCCTCTAGAGTGCAGAGCAACTAGGCTGACCTCTAGTGTGTGGACTTTCAAGTCTTAGGCTCTTGCTCTGTCATGTCTCCTCCGAGTGCCCACCCCTGAGTGGTCTGGTTGGTCTGCTTTCTGGGCAGGTGAGGCTATTTTAGAGTCTGTCCTTACCCACTATTCAGTCTTTTACAGTTAGATGAGCTTTCCTTGGATGGTTCAGCCATGCCATGAGCCTATCTTCTAGGTAGGGCATGGTCTAAGATTATAAATCACCAAAAGTAGGTGAAATGTTTGGGGAAAGTAACGGAATTTGGCAAGCTTATTTTACTGATATCATTTATAACTATTAATACATAATTATTATGGAAAAAATCGCAGGGTAATTATGACAATAACTAATGTGACTGAAGTCACAAAATAGCATTTTTCCTAATTGTTCTATATAATTTTGAATTATATATTTTAGGCATATTTGTATTTGTACATCACAGTGTAATTTGGGATATGTGTGTATAATTTTTAGCTAGGACATACTTCTGTGCTAGATACAATCACTGTTGGTCACTCTACTTACTCCTGATACATTTAAGGAAACAAAACAAAATGAACAAACAAACAAACAAACAACCACACAAGAATGGTGATGGTGAATTTGGTTATTTCTGGAAGCCTCTAATGCTCTCCTGTGATCTGTGAAATTTGCTGTGGCTTGACACAAACAGCTATACTTGGACTCCATTTCCAGTGGGCTGCCCATAACAACCAACAGTGGAGACTGCCACCCATGTGTAGGTCCCTCTTGTCTTCCACTCTCTGGGAGTAGGAATGTTATTTGTTTTGTCCTTAGCTCCACCTGACTTGTGGTCCTTCCCCTCCATCCCGAATCTCTCTACCACTGTGTTGTGTAGCATGAGCTAATCTCCAGCTCGCCTATGTTCCCTGTTTGCCTGCTCATCTTATTCACCACCATTTTGGCTGGTGCCCCATATTAACTGCCCTCTACAGAGTTACATAGAGCTGGTGTTCCTATTCCTGCCTGATTCTCACTAATAAACATCACTAAACTTCAACGTCCTGAAATATTAGTTTATTAATGATTCCCTGCCCCCACACCTAGGAATAAAACCTATTCTTCACAGTCCTAGTGTGATTTATTTATTTATTTCTAAAAATATGGACTTCCTGATTTAAAACATTACTGAGGCTTTCTTTGAAATCTATAATTCCCTGATTATTAAGGCTGCTGAGATTCCACCTCACACAAGTCAGAATGGCTAGGATCAAAAATTCAGGTGACAGCAGATGCTGGCGAGGATGTGGAGAAAGAGGAATACTCCTCCATTGCTGGTGGGATTGCAAACTGGTTCAACCACTCTGGAAATCAGCCTGGTGGTTCCTCAGAAAACTGGACATAGTACTACCAATTGATCCAGCAATACCTCTCCTGGGCATATACCCAGAAGATGTTCCAACTGGTAACAAGGACACATGCTCCACTATGTTCATAGCAGCCTTATTTATAATAGCAAGAAGCTAGAAAGAACCCAGATGTTCCTCAACAGAGGAATGGATACAGAAAATGTGGTACATTTACACAATGGAGTACTACTCAGCTATTAAAAACAATGAATTTATGAAATTCTTGGGCAAATGGATGTATCTGGAGGATATCATCCTGAGTGAGGTAACCCAATCACAAAAGAAGTCACTTGATATGCACTCACTGATAAGTGGCTATTAGCCCAGAAACCTAGAATACCCAAGATACAACTTCCAAAACACAAGGAAATCAAGAAAAAAGACCAATGCGTGGATACTTCATTCCTCCCTAGAATAGGGAATAAAATATCCATGGAAAGAGTTGCAGAGACAAAGTTTGGAGCTAAGACAAAAGGATGGACCATCCAGAGACTGCCCCACCTGGGGGGTCCATCACATAATCAGCCACCAAACGCAGACACTACTGCATATGCCAGCAAGATTTTGCTGAAAGGACCCTGAGATAGCTGTCTCCTGTGAGGTTTTGTCAGTGCCTGGCAAATACAGAAGTGGATGCTCACCATCATAGGGTGGAATACAGGGTCCCCAATGTAGGAACTAGAGAAAGTACACAACAGCTTTAGGAGTCTGCAACCCTATAGATGGAACAACAATATGAACTAATCAGAACCCCCAGAGCTTGTGTCTCTAGCAGGCATATGTATTAGAAGATGGCCTAGTCTGCCATTATTGGGAAGAGAGGCCCCTTGGTCTAGCAAACTTTATATGCCCCAGTACAGGGGAATGCCAGGGCCAAGAAGTGGGAGTGGGAGGGTAGGGGAGCAGGGCAGGGGGAGGGTATAGGGGCCTTATGGGATAGTACTTGAAATGTAAATGAAGAAAATATCTAATAAAAAATGAAAAAAAATCTATAATTCCTACAGTGATTTAATTCCTTTACTTCAAAAAGGTGTGTGTTGAAACCTATTAAAACCAATCATAAGCACATTATTGAAAAAACACTATTTCTACTAGTTTTGATCAAATTCCCTTACTGGGTCATCTTCGAAATAAAATTGCAGGCATCTGTTTTATGAGAAATGTCATATGGAGGGGGGAGGACCTTACCATTGTAATTGAAGCTTAGATAGTTTATTGAAACACACTCGTATTGAGCATACAGCACTTTGGCAAACCACACAAAATACACTACGTGGTGGCTGGAGCCCTGAGAGCATCGATCCCCTGGGCGGCTGGGTTGCCTTTCAGATGATGGAGGCTTTGCACATTTGTCTTTGTGATGAATTGATCGGTCTCCAGGAAGAGAAATTTACTGCATCTGGCTTAGGCCAACATGAATAAAATGCCGACATGACTTGGGGACTCCAGGGAACTCCAGGGCTGACCTGGTTCCTTGATTTTCTGCAGGGAGCACCTGGGTGCCTAAGGACAGTTGCAAATAGGGTCTGTGTCACACATCTGGGCTCCGCTTGGGTGGCTTTCAGTTTCTGTGCCTGGTCTTCAAACCTCCTCCAGGAAGAGCCAAGCTGAGCTTTGAGCCCAGGTTATCCTTCCCATGGTACAAACATAACATGTTCATGCAGAGTGGTATCAGGGTCCATTTCATTCTCAGAAGACAGCATAGACCGTCCGCCTCCCCGCCCCTCACAGTCACCATTTACTATTGTTTGTAACACTTTGCACATCAAATTGTCCTTTTTATAAACAGCACTTTGCTGCTGATGTTGTTGTTTAATAAAATAATTTTGCAGTACGTGTAAAAACATAGGGAAAGAATATTCAGAACAGAGCTTCCACGTTTCTCAATGCCGTCATCCCATCCATCCCCATAGCAATGTCTGCGCCCAGCACAAATATCCTTCTCTGCACGCACTTGTGTGCGTGGTAGGTACTGTATTTTCGTGTTATCACTCCCTGACTTCGTCTTTGCTGCAGATGTCATTTGTCACCGTTGATTGGTATTTGTCACTTCTAATTTGTTACTGCTGAGGTAGTTGGGGCTTTGAAACCAGGGAACCTTTGTTATAATTGAATATAAAATAAAGCTAATTAAATTTTAGTGAGGTCTTTGTGCTGAGAAAGGCTCACAGACCTAAGGGCGTGCACTTTGTCATTGTGTGCTTCCAACCATGAGTGAGAGGGAAGTCACTTATTTAAGTAGATGTGTTTAATGGATGTGGCGTTGCCTCCTGGAGTCCCTAGAGTCATCAAATTTTAATGTCAATTTCTTTAATTTTTGTCGCCACATTCTTTCTATAATCAAACACATTATACCTCTAGTGGGCAGAATTCACCTCCTAGAGATGTGAAAGTTCTGGTCTCTAGACGTTACATGGTGTCTCTTACATAATGTCCTGGCTAGCTTTAACTGTCAACTTGCTATAATCTAGAATTATCTGGGAAGAGAATCTCAATAGAGGAACTACCTGGATGAGACTGCCCTATGGGTATGCTTTCGGAGGTATTGTGATAGCTTTACATTGTGCATTTTATGGTTTTGTTTTTATTTTTGTTTTAATACAAATAAAATTCATCTGAAAAGAGGGACCAGCAATTGAGAAAATGCTTTCCTTCAGATTAGCCTGTGGGGCATTTTCATGATTAGTGATTGATATTTGAGGGTTCAGCCCACTGTGGGTTATGCTACTATTGTCTAGTTCTTCCTAGTTATATAAGAAATCAAGCTAATAGATCCGTGGTCTCTGCCTTAGTTTCTGCCTTAAGTTTCTTCCTTATGTCTTAGAACACATAAGTCAAACAAACCCTGTCCTCACCAAGTTGCTTTTGGTCATAATGTTCACCACAATAACAGAAACCCGTCTAAAACATTAATGTAGGAGGGCCAGCCCCGTTGTTGGTGGCACCATCCCTACAAGGATAGTCCTGAGTTATGTAAGAAAGCTAGTGGAGCATTCTTGTTTTGTTTTGTTTTGTTTTGTTTTGTTTTGTTTTGTTTTTTGAGACAGGGTTTTTCTGTGTAGCCCTGGCTGTCCTGGAACTCACGTTGTAGACCAGGCTGGCCTCGAACTCAGAAATTTGCCTGCCTCTGCCTCCCAAATGCTGAGATTAAAGGCATGTGCCACCATGCCTGGCAGTGGAATAGTTTTGCCTGCCCCACAGCCAGCATCCTTTTCCATGCTTCCTGGGGCATTATTTTATTTTATGTTTTGGCTGTGAAGTGAGTTCCATAGTTAGAGCTAATACCATGTAGAGTACCAAGCAGACTTGCTTTCAAGTTCCTGCCTTGAGCTTTTGGCTTTCCTCGTTCCTGGGCAGTGACATGGAATTGTAAGCCAAGTAGACCCTTGTCATCTCTTATCTTGCTACTGGGCAGTACTTAATCACAGCAACAAGAGTGAAACCATACAAGTGCCTGAAGGAGAACCATGGTTGGGACATAGTCTGCAGAGGTAGGGAAATAACCTGGGATTTTCAAGTTGGGAATCTATGTCATCTCATGAACACTTAAATGCAGAAAATTTCTTCTGCCAATGGTCAGAAGAAATCTGTGATGGGAGAATCTCGGGGAGATGAGTTATAAAAGTGGGAAGGACTCAGTGTTGCAGGTCATGAAAGTGGGAAGGACTCACTGTTGCAGGTCATGAGGAGAGCAGAAGGCAAATGTAGTAACCCTATATGAGATTCTAAAACAGTTAAATTTATTTATTTATTTATCTATTTAATTTTATTATTATTATTTTGGGGGGGGGGGTTAAGACAGGGTTTCTCTGTGTAGCCTTGACTGTCCTGGAACTCACTCTGTAGACCAGGCTGGCCTTGAACTCAGAAATTCACCTGCCTCTGCTGGGATTAAAGGTGTGTGCCACCATGCCTGGCAAAAGTTAAATTTAAAAGAAAATCAGCTATCATCTAGTACTTTGGTGTGGTCCTCAGTGGTCAGTGAACAACAGAAGGGGCCCTTACTCCTAAAACTGTGAGGGAATGAACCCTGAAGGCAGCTTGGCTGAGCAAGGGCTTATATTCTCATCTATAGCTAAAAGAGGCACAGCCGTGGTGATTTTACATCTGTGCCTGACTTCCGAACACAGAACTATAAGGTCATATACATTTTTATTATTTAAAACCACTGCTTTTAGGACAGTGCATTGCAGCACCTAAAGGAATTTTGCATAGTGTTGAAGTCTCCATTTCTTCCTTCATAAACTGAAGATGATTCACTATCATCACTGGAGTCTTTTCTTTCCAGCCAGCTTTGGGGAGAATGTGGTATCTGAAAATGGCCCCAACCATATTTCCTGTTCCACCTTCTTCTCATGAGCATGGCCGTATCCTTGTCAGGAACAGAGACTGCATTCCCCTGAACTTTGTTAAACTTTTGGGACTGCCATGAAAGGAACTAGTTAGAAATGGCGTTCTGTGACTTCTTACGCTTGGCGTTCTGTGACTTCTTACGCTTGGCGTTCTGTGACTTCCTACGCTAGGCCAAGAAGGGCCAAGAGGCTTCTGTTAGCTTCTTCTGTGATCTCTACTTTGGGAGGGATCCTTTGGTCGCCATCTGGAAAGTCTGGCTACTCTGAGATTGCTATGTGGAGAGATGAGTGACCACATAAGGATGCACAGGGTTGCCCATCCAATGTCACACATCCCACTCCCTAAATACTCAAGTTGTACATGTGTGAGTGAAGAAACCTTCAGATAGCTTCAGCCCTTGCCAATGGCTGCTTACGGTCACTGGGAAGAAACTCAGCAAAAACTTTCCAGGTAATCCTAAGAAGGAGACTCATCACTAACATAAAATATTATTGCTTTTTTATGCTGCTTCTTTAGAGTGATTTGTAATGTAACAACAAGTCACTGGAAATATGTTTTTGGCATCGAATGCAGTAGGAATTTATGCAACCCTGTATGATTTTTGGTTTTGTATTAGATATAAGAGAATCCATACATCCAGCATTCAGTCAGTAATTACTGTATTTAACTCTAAGAGTTCATTGACTAGTACTGATGGGTTTTGTTCTCAGCTATTATTTGTTTGTTACTTATTTAATTTAGAATTATGGAGATCTTCCCACCTTCCTTGTGTGTAGTGATACAAAGTCTCTGAGGGCCGCGTGCTTCTCAGCTGACTTGCTTTTCCTTTATAAAGTGAATCACAGTTTTATAAGGTGCCTCCACTTCATTGACTGAAGACTGTTGATGCTTTATTTTTCTTTCAGTGCCTGGGGGACCTGGAATTGGCTTATTGAAATCCATCACTATGTTCCGGAAGCGAACTAGATGAATCTGTTTTCAATTTCTATCGATTAAGGGGAAACAATGGAGCAATATTTAAAACATAACCCAAACTAAAACTTGCTTTTGTAATCCTTGCTGTCTATTCCAATGTGTGGCCCACATACAGGTTTCAAAAATTTCCTGCCAGCATTTAGCTCTTAATCCTTAGCAACAATTGAAAACCTCTACTTCTCCTGTCTTGTCTGAGGACATTTTGTACCACTCAGTGGAAACTTGAATAATCCCTTATTTTAATCATAGTTGATTTTGAGAACTCTTTTGCATCTATCCTTCTTAGCCTACAGCCTTAAGAATTCCATACAGAAGACTCTGGGATGGCCAATATTTTAATATCACCCTGAGGCAGAATAATGAGCTGTAGAGACTTCCAAGAGATGAGAGCAAATATCCCAGTTTAAATTCCAGCATTTTAAGACATGGCATCATTAATCCAAAGAAACAAATTAGCTGCTGGCACTGCCAGAATTGGAAAAATCAAATTAGCGCTCCATACCTGAGACACTCTCCCTGGGGGTGTGTTGGGACTCTGTGTGTGCTCATGGCCTTGCTGTCTTATTAGGCTGCAGAACCCAGCAAGCAAAATACTCTCTGAGATCATTTGTTTATTGGGAGCCATGACATCAGTTGCTGCCTAGGAGAATGGTGAATCTATTTAAGAGAATGAATCTCGCCACGCACTGCTAGTGTAGCCAGTGACTAATTTAAGAATACTCCATTGTCATCTCTGGGAATCTCTGCCACTGAATATGTATTTTTTTTTAATTTCTTGGTTTACCACCCCATGCCCACCCTCATGCTTCCCCAGTGGGTCAGTAGTTAGCAAGTTAGCAGCTCACTATCTCCAGGAAAGGCTGACAGGAGAAGGCAAGGAAAGGCGATCTCTTCCAGCATCCCAGGCTCAGCTCTGCCTCAGGTGATAGCTAAGGAGAAACAAACTTTGGATCTATCCAATCAGCATCTCTCAGATGCAAGGATAGTGTGGATAACAATAGGATGTTGTGTTGCAGAGATGCTAGCAAAGGATAAGCATGCTGACAAGGGCTCTGATCTTCTGATATTTCCTGTACTGGCTGTTTTTATGTGTCAACTTGACCTAAGCTAGAGTCATCAGAAAGGAAGGGGAAATGCCTCTATGAGATCCAGCCAGAAGGCATTTTCTCCATGAATGATCAGGAGTGGGGGCGGGCCCAGACTATTGTGGGTGGTGCCTTCCCTGGGCTGGTGGTCCTGGATTGTATAAGTAAGCAGGCTGAGCAAGCCACTGAAAGCAAACCAGTAAGCCGCACCCCTCCGTGGCTTTTCCATTAGCTCCTGCCTCCAGGATCCTGAATAAACTCTTTTCTCCCCAACTTGCATTTGGTCATGTTACTTTGTCACAGAAATCTTAACTAAGACACTTATTCCTTTACCTTCGTATGGTGGTTCTTTTGTTTTATAAGACAGGACCCATTGGCTAGAGGACCCGCCGTGACTTTGATCACTTCTCAAAGCCTATCTCTAAACAAGGCTACATTCTCACCAAGGACAAGAGCCTACAGACATCTAATTTTGGGGAAATACAGTTCAACAGGTGGACTTAAAAAATATTTCATTATCTGTCTTTTTCTAAGCACACATCCCTCACTGAGTTTCGTCTCTGATTCTTTTGCTTCACTTTCCTATGTTTGCTTCCACAGACCAGGCACTGGGTCAGTTACACGTTCCCCAGACTCCTGGCCTCTGTCTCAGTGTTTTCCAGACAGCTGCTGTTCCATAAATATCTGCTGATTGACAGCATGGATGTTTGTTTGCCAGGAGACATTGACCTTTTCAAGACCCGCTCAAGCAACAAGGAAACGTGGTCTGAGCAATAGCCCACCAAACAGATGTATTTCTGGACTTAAACTGCACTGGAGTACTGTCTCAAAGGGAGCTTTTGTGGAATGCACCATGAAATAAAGCACAGGCCTAGAAGCCATTAGTAGCATTGGTGGCACATTGAAAGAATGGGAGAAAATGTCCTGAGCAAGTCATTGAATGTGAGAGTCAGAGAGGAATGCCTCAATAGAGCTGACTGTCTTTTTAGCTTTCATTGTGTCAAAGATCATTACCAAGTTAAAAGGAAAGTATGGGCCAGGAAAGAATGGCAGGAGATCTGTATCCACTCTGTTCTGACTGATTAGGTAGTAAAGTGGATTCTGGAGTTTTCTCCATAATTATTGATATTGCTCTAGGGTGAAGGGTGTTTCCCTTTGGTTTGATAAAGACAGAATGGATGCTTTGGGAGAAATAAACTGATCAATGGCTTTATATGATGGTTAAATTGACCTTACCCTTTCAAGATCACAAATACTTAAGATGAAAACTGTATTTCAAAAAGTGCGTGCATGTGCATGTGTCTGTGTGTCTGTGTGTGTGTGTGTGTGTGTGTGTGTGTGTGTACATGATTGTGCATGTTTGCATGCTTAGAAGACCACATTGTATAGAATTGATATTAAGGTCAAATAAAACAATTGTTGTTTTGGGAGTTGAGAATTTGAAAAGTGATAGGTGCTGACGAGATATAAATTTTACCATGTTTTAGGGCACCTTTGAAAACAATAAAACTGCAAAGTAATTTTCTTTTTTCTCTTTGAACTCAATTTACAAGGTATTTTATTTCAGTTATGAGAATACCTTTGGATACACAGAAAATGTCCAGCCTCCATTGCATGTTCTTCTTCATTGTCCTGTGTCATGTGGCTTCCAGAGTGTGCGTGTGGGTGTGGGTGTGGTCAACTGTTGCCTGTGTGGCAGATATTCAAGGATGTTTTCTAAATGATACCTGCAGCTGGGAGGGCCATTAGAATCCTCTGCTTACCGTGTTATCCCTTAAAAGGTTTGCCAAAGAAAGAACCTGGGTATCGCTTATGTTGTCTGAGATACATACGTATCTTCTCTGGTGCTTCCAATTCCAGGAATCTCTCCATTTCTCTGGTAGCCTCAGTTCCTTGGGTGTGATTCACTAGAGCATGTCCCCCAAATTGAGCTCAGGATCTTAGTGACTGGGCCAGGCCTCTGTGTTCCACACCCCAGTGGGTACCACTAGGTAAGGTCCCCCTGGACCTTCCCATAGAAGCTGTTTCTAGGATACAAGGCAGGGCAGGGAAGACTCCTGAAGCACATGGCTAAAGCAACATGTCCCAGTACTAGGCTGTACACAGAGGCATTAACAAGAGGCTTTGATGGCTTTAGTGTGCTTTAGATAATAACTTCTCCTGTTTTGTTTCTCTATAGCATCTTCTCAATCAAGGTAAAAAAAAAAAAAAAACACCCAACAACAACAACAACAAAAACAACAAAAACACGTCCAGAGCTTTGGGTTTCAAACAGATATCATCAGCACAGACTGTGGGAGACAACTGGTCAGGAAATAGGAAACCTTTGTAATTTGAACCCAAGTTGGGGCATGTTCAGAGACATTCTGGTTTCCTACAATACCTTGCACATTCTACTGCTTATAAGAAAATTTAGGTATGTATTTCATATGTTTCTATTGCTTAAAAATTAATTGCTGTGTGTAATGAACCCTTGAGACCTACCTTTCTTTCTTTCTTTCTTTCTTTCTTTCTTTCTTTCTTTCTTTCTTTCTTTCTTTCTTTCTTTCTTTCTTTCACTTATTTTTTGAGACAGGATTTCTCTTTGTAGTCCTGGCTGTCCTGGAACTCACTCTGTAGATCAGGCTGGCCTCGAACTCAGAAATCCGCCTGCCTCTGCCTCCCGAGTGCTGGGATTAAAGGCGTGCGCCACCGCCACCGCCACCGACCAGCTGAGAGCTCTATTTTTAACACCTAGTCAATTCAGCTCTGGGCTGCTTAGTTTTCATTGTCAACTTGACACATCTTAAGAGTTACCTGGGAAGATGTTCGTCTATAAAATAACAGTCTTCACCAGACTGGCTTGTGGCTGTTTCTATGAGGAATTGTCTTGACTGGTGATTGACATGGGAAAGCCCCGCCCCAATGTAGATGGCGCCATCTTTGGACAGGTATGAAAGCTAACTGCATGTGAGTGAGTAAATCAGGAAACAGTGTTCCTCCATAGGTTCTGCTTCAGCTCCTGCCCTGATTTCACTCAGTGCCAGACTGTAAACCAAAAGTGTAAGTGAAATAAACCCTTTCCTCCCCAAGTTGCTTTTCCTCATATCATTTATCACAGCAACAGGAAAGCTCACTGGAACAGGCTTCAGGTATGGATGGTCTATTATCTGCTTAATTTAGTGCAGGTCCCAGTGGGAACACACTTAATCCCAGTACTAGGGAGGCAGTGGCAACCGGGTCTTTATAAACTCAGGGCCAGCCTTATCTACAGAGCAAGCTCAAAGGCTGCATACTGACCCTGTTTCAAAAAAAACCAAACATCTCCCCTTGAAAAATCAGCCAGAGTCTGCCTATTTAAAATGAATATGCTTCTTATTTTTTTTTTTTGAAAGGAAGTCTAACTCTGTAGGTCAGACTGACATGGACAGACTTCAGGAGTTGTACTCCCTCTGCTGGGATCACAGGCATCAGCTCTCAGGTCTCTTCTCCTCCTTCTGAGTACCTCTTCCTCCTCCTCTGGGGCAGTGCTTCATGTGCCCCAGGCTGAGTGCTAACTCTCTATGAAGATAAGAGTTAAATCTTGATCCTTTTTTGCCTTGCTGTCACTCCTGAATTCTGGGATTATAGGCCTATGCTGCCAGGCTTTACATTTCCTGTGTGTGTGTGTGTGTGTGTGTGGTGTCTGTGTGTGGTGTCTGTGTGTGGGTGTATGCATATCCCTTTTCTTATCCAATAAACTCTGATACTTGTGACTTACACCAGAATGGAAAAAAAATTAATATAATAATGAGATATTCTTTGTTCCTATGCCTCCCCTCATAAAAACAAACATACAAACCCAATCAAACCAGTCTTTCTTCCCTTTGTGACTTTCTGCTTCGGTCTGTCTGCTTTTGTTTTTAGCTTCCCCTCTTTTCTCATGTCCTTATTTTCTTCTCTTTCTCCATCACACATGAAATAATCTCTATCATATTATACATTATACTTTATTTGTGTGTCTGTGTGAGCCTGAGTGTATTTGTACCATGTGTGTAGTGTCCTTGGAGTCCATAAGAGGGCACCAGATCCCTTGGAACTGGAGTTGGTTGTGAACCACCTTGCTGCTGGGAACTGTGCCCCTTCCTCTGCAAGAGCAACAGATGCTCTTAAAAGCTGAGCTACCTCTGCGGCCCCCTGACATATTTTACAGGTGGATAATGATAATCATGTTAGTAACATGAATGTCAATCATGGAGACAATAGCAGGGACCTTCTGTTGATTTCTCCTCACCCTGCTGTTTTGCTGACTGGTTTTCACATGGAAATTTAATTAACTTCAGGAACCCATTCATGGGAGAGGCATGACCACCTCCTCTTTCAGATAGAGAATCCAAGGCTTAGCACAGCACACCGTTATTCCTAATTTTCTCACTACTTCTGAAGCCCCAGGTCACATTACTGAAGAATTAGGGAAATGTATGATGTATGCATGTGGTTTCTCTGTTGTTAATTAGAAAGCAGACAATGTGTTTGAGAAAGAACCAATTTATTTTTTTTTCAGAGCCCTGACCTTGTATATCTAGACTTTACCCCCTCATAATCTTGAACTGGAGGGAATGAGGGACTGAGGTGATAATGTGTTCAGGCACCAGAAAGAGGACACAATTGTTACCTTGTGAGAAACTGAGCATGATCAGCAGAAAAAAACTTGATAGAGAAATGTCTATTGTTTACAGTCTGTTAGGATTCAGTCTAATAGACTGAATAAAAGTTGCAGTCCATTTGCACTAGTATATAAAATTTGGATTGGGTAATTTATAAACAACTGAATGTTACTGCTTATAGTTCTGGAAAGTCCAAGAGTATGATGTCAGAATAGTCCATGTTAAGGGTTTACACTTGTTTTGTATGAGATATTTCCTGGGAAGACTTGACACATGCATCTACTAATCCCAGAAATCGAGCCCATGCAGATCAAAGTAATGACTGTGTCAAAGTCCAACTTGGTGAACCAATGAGTTTTATTGGGGTTATTACAGGAATATGGGTGAGTGGTTACTAATGCAAGCAGATATGACTCAAACACAGCTGTATCACCAAAGCTCACCCCTGTATGGATGGCAGCTCAGAAAAACTAGGAACTTGAACCCTACTCACAGCCTAGGAAACTTAAAACAGGTTGGCGAGTTTCCTTTCCAATTGGCTTAGTTGGTCTAAGCCTCTTCCCGGTAGCCAGGCTTATCTCTGCTTCTTTTATTTTGCAGCTTGGCTCTTCTGATAGTCTTCTCTCAGCAGTCTTTACTGTTCAGTTGCTCTCCTGGAAAGGAGGGGTCTAGTGAATCTGGTCAGTTTCAGACAGTTCCTCGGGCTGTTTCAGATTGTTTACTTCTGTATTAGCAGAACTCCCTTGTAGCATGAAACCTTTCACCTTTCCAGAACATCCAGTTGTTTCACCTCTTATAAACATCCTGTCCTGAAATATTCTTTTGTTTTACTTTTCTTTGATATCCTCTATCTTAAGAAGGAAGGCTTTAGCCTTAGAGCAAAGGGCTACATAACCACTCTGGATCATGAGTCGTTCCTTTGTCCAGAGTCCTCACACGATAGAGGTACAAATGAGTTCCTTAAGGCCTTTTCCCAGGCCTTGGGTCCCACTTACAAGGGATCCTTTGTGAACTAATTGCCTCTGAAAGCACCCACCTCGGGGGATCTTAGAGTATAGCTCAGTGTGGAGCAAGACAGTGGGTTCACCCAAATAAAAGGATATTCAATCATCTATCCCTATAGCTCTGGGAGCTAGCTTCTAACATTCCTGTGTTAGACATCTCACACATCTAAACCTTAGCATTGAGTTTCTAAAACTGGAAATAGACATGGGGTACAGTGATTGGCCAATTTATGCTCCATTTTAATCTGTCTATCCTGAACTGCCATGTTTTGGACTTTAGAATTCTGTTGCATGAATTATAGGTTTTCCTTTTCCTTTCCTTTAAAAAAAATTCTTCTCTCATATATTATATCCTGATGACAGTTTCTCCTCCCTGACCTTCTCTCATGTCCAGCTCCACATTCCCTGCCTCTCTTCAGAAAAAAAAAAAAAAAAAAAAAAAAAAAAAAGCAGGTCTCCCAGGGACATCACCAAACACAGCATAACAAGTTGCAATAAGACCAGGCACATACTGTCACATGGAGTCTGAATGAAAGAACCCAGACTTGTGGGTCTTGAGTGTTGAGTCTGATCCTTGCCTTGCTGGATGAAAGGTGACAGTCTATCTAGGGGCTGCACTTGCCATACCCATAGAAGAAGACACCCCTTAGGTTTTAAAAGTTCTTATTATTGCGGCATACTTTAAAACACACTTTGCCTGGTGAGTCATGGAACCCACGAAAGGCCAGAGCAAAGCCTCGGGGCTTGTGGCTTTAACGCATCTTGTACCCTTGGCTCTCTCGTCATATGGACCAGGGCCTGGCTACCATGAGGCTCATCTAGCCTCGTAATTACTAGAAATGCTTTTAAGTTCATAAAAATTTTAGTGGGTCTATTTTAATGTTTGAAGTTTTAATGTGTCACATTTATTTAAGACAGTATTTATAATAGGTATTAGACACTGCCCTGGGTGAGTAACTCAAATAGGTATAGCATGCTATTTAATTTCCTCCTGGCAGCAAAGTGTGGCAAGGACATGGGATCTCCTAGGACATAGGAACATGGCTGAAGGTGGATTATTTGTGCTAAGGAAAGGCAAAGGCTGGGGATATGGGAAATTTCTCTGAAGGTTGTGAACAGCAGGAGCTTCAGGGATCTATAGAAACAGAGCTCCTAGGCTCCAGTCTTCTGTGGCAAGCAGGATGGATGGCTTATGCAATGGAGTAACCCAGGAGCCTGCCAGGCACGGGTACCTATGGGACAAAGCATTTTTTGTTCTATTGATAAATGGCCTCAGGTCCACGAGTGAGGATGCAGTACCCTCGTGGTATGAAAGCCATGGAAGCAATTGTTCTAAATATGCAACGATGAAAAAAAAAATCTCATACAAACACAGTAATTAATTCTTCTCTAGTAACTCCATGCACAGGCCTATGGGGACAAACAAACAGGTCCATTCCATCTGGCTCTGTAAAGGCATCCCAGAGTAACCAGAGCCTGTACTGGCTGGCCACAGGCTGTCTCTCCACCTGTATTCTATTTACATGAATATCTACTTTTCTTTTCAAGGCAATATGTGGATCCCATGTGATCAAACAAAGAATACGGAGTGAGTCTGAGCATTTAGTTAGACGTTTAAATCTAACTTTATTTGGTGCTAAAGTTAACCAGAAGGAAAAGGTGATTCAATTAAAAAAAAAAAACATGAAAATTAGTAATATCATCCTGCAGCTTCTTCATATGGGGGTAGTCTTAGAGGAAAAACTGACTTTAATTGCCTTGTGAAGTAGTTAAGGGTTTGGTACCTGGAAACAGTTGAGTTGATGTGGTTGTGTGAATGGCATTCATAGGAATGACATGTTTTTATGTGTTTTTAACTAATAACCAGAGATTGTTCATAGACATGGCTCATAATTGTTGGACTTACTCTAAGAGTAAGATGATGTGATGTTTCTGAGTGTAATAAAAGCAGGGCATATTGCTGAGGAAGAACACAACCAAAATAGCTTATAATGTAATAGGATCTGGAGAAATATAATCAAATGATGAGTGAGTTTCATAAAGTGACAAGTCTGGGAAGGGCCTTGACCAAATGATACTCCAGTTATACAGGTATGGCATGTAAAGTTATACAGGTATGGTATGAAAAGCAACCTAAGGCCTCTGAGAGACAAGGTATGGCAAGGTAAGGGAGAAATGAGTTTGATGTCACAGGCCTATAAATCCCAGGTACATAGGAGGCTGAAGGAATCAGAAGTTCAAGACCTGTGTAGGCTTAGGGCAAGTTCAAGGCTAGCCCAAGCAACATGACAAGACCCTGTTTCCAAACAAAAAGTAAAAATATGGCTAGGGATGTTCAGTGGCAGAGCATTTGCCTGGCATGTACAACACTCTAGGTTAAATTCCCAAGGCTGACCCCCCCCCCCAAAAAAAGGAAAATAAAAAGCAAGAAAAGAGAGATTAAAAAAATATGTAGACAAAGTAGAAGCATATAGGTTTATCAGGAGAGATGGGCAGCAGCAGACCTCATCTGTGTCTCTGTTTCTCTGTATGTCTGTATGTCTGTCAACCTGTCTGTCTGTTTCTCTGTAGAGGTCATGTTGATCATTTTGATCTTTGTTCTAAGAACAGCAGGGACATGGTCTACACAGTGCTGCAGAGGTGATGAGATGGAGATGGAACATGTGACAAGGAAGGGAAGTATAAGTGAGGAAGCCACTCCAGGAGATGGTTAAGACTAGCAGTTGTTAGAAACAGGAACTTTTTATCCATTCTAAAGCCAACCCAATGGACCTAGGAAATACTTGTAAGGAAAAATGGCAGGATGTATGTGCGTATGTGTGTGTGTGTGTGTGTTGGATTTTGAGAATTCGTAGTTCGGTGTATCAGAAAGTCCTACCATGGTTTGGACCAATGTGACTAGAGACATGTTAATCACATTTTCTGACTAGAGAATCCTTTCCTGGGAGGATGGAATCTAATTCAAGATGTTTTTAGGTTGGACTGTTTTGAAACATTGGAGTGTACAGTAAGATACATTGGTCTGGTTCCCAGAAAAGAGATTCTTATCACTGTCATAAACACCTGTGTAGAACAGTTTTATGTGATAGGGGTTCATTTTGCCCTGTAGGTTTGGTGAGCTTCATCTGTATTTAGCTAGTTGCATTGACTTCACACCATTGGCAAGGAGAAACACGGTCAACATGCCTGATGATAAAGGTACACATGGCAAGTGCTTAGGGCACGCTCTTCAAAGGTTGGCCCATGGTGACCCATTGCCTTCAACTCCATCTTAAATGGCTGTGCTAGTTGGATGTCTCCATAAAGATAAAGGCAATATTTTGGCATACCCATAATATGTGGTGTAGTATATGTATCTCAAATAGTATGTATATCTTATTCAATATGTATCTATACTACATGCTAGGATTATAAAATATTTTAATTTTATAAAAATATCACTATTGTATATATAATATATTTTTACATAATCTCTCTATTATATCTATATCTACTATCTATTATAATAAAATTGTATATATATATATATATATATATATATATATATATATATATATATATATATATATATATATATATTGTATAAATTGTAAGAACTTCAGAGAAGATACTGACCTGTCACACTGGGGAAGAAGATGGAGGGATGCCTCTTTCATGAGTAGCATGCTGGGTAGGCTTTAGGGTGATCCAAACTGAAACCCCTTCTCCATACTCCTGTAAGTAGGTTCTGTAACCTCACTGAAAACTGAGCTGGGCTTCAGTGGATTCTTTATTTTGGTCTGTTATTGGTGACCTACCATATAGGCCTTTGCTTTGTTTTACATATATCTATATCTATATCTATCTATCTATATATATATATATATATGGAGAGAGAGAGAGAGAGAGAGAGAGAGAGAGAGAGAGAGAGAGAGAGAGAGAGGAGGGTCATTGAATGATGGATTCATGAAAATGTAAGTTGTTTGGAGCCATGGTAACTGTATTAGTTACTGTTTTATTGCTGTGATGAAACATTGTGACCAATATCACTTGTAGAAGGAAGCACTTAACTGGGGCCTTCCTTGCAGTCTCAGAGGGTTGCTCCATGATCACCATGGTGAGGAGTATTGCATCAGGCAGGTAGGCATAGGGCCAGAGAAGTAACTGAGAGCTCCTGATCCACAGGTAAAAGGCAGGAAAGCAAGACTGGGCCTGGTATGGGAGTTTTGAAACCTCAAAGCCAGTGACACTCCTTCAATAAGACCACAGCATCGAATTATTCCCAAATAATTCCACTAACTGGAGACCAGGCAGTCAAACATATGAGCCTATGGGGGCCACTCTCATTCAAAGCCCAACAGTAATGAAGAGTTCACTAGGGAGATGATACCTTTACAGAGAATTTGTCATTCATTGCCCAGAAGGTTAGCTTGCTATGAGAGAATGAGATGTTATATGCCTTTTCTTTATGAGAGGCAAACACCCCAGATATCTACTAATTTGCAGCAGTAGCTTAAAGGAGAAAAAATCATAGATGCAAAGGCCTATATGACAGGTCACCAATAATAGAGCAAAGTAAAGAATCCACTGAAGCCCAGCTCAGTTTTCTGTGAGGTTACAGAACCTACTTACAGGAGTGTGGAGAAGGGGTTTCAGTATTGGTCACCCTAAAGCCTACCCAGCATGCTATTCATGAAAGAGGCATCCTTCCATCTTCCTCCCCAGTGTGACAGGTCAGTATCTTCTCCGAAGTTCTTACAATTTATACAACTTTGGGGGAGGGGCTTTGTGAATCTTGTAAGTTTGGGGAGCTTACTGAGATTTGTGAGTTGTTTACTTTCTTAGCCTTTTAAGATTTATCTAAAGAGTCTCCCTCCATGTTGGAATGCTTCAGTTTTCATAGCAAGTATAAAACAATTGAATAAATATATATGCTAACAACATTATAATATCTGAGTAAATTTTAGATCCATCCTTTTAGCACAGTATGAAAACCAAGTTTCATGTTTGCAATTCCAAAAAATTCAGGAAATCATAGGCTGTTCTGACTTTAGACTTGAAAACTCAGAATTGTTTCTATACCATTCTCTAATAGAACATATTTAACATAGTTGTGAGAATCACAGTTTAATAAACCACATAGGCACCTTGTGTTTGCTTCTGGGATTTTTCTCTCCTTAAGTTACTGCTGAAAATTAGTAGGTATATGGCTTTTTTATTATTATTATTATTTAAGACTTTCTGAGTTCTGAATTCAGAAATCCTGCCTTGGGCACAGAGAACAATCCTCAGCGCATGTCCCATCGTCACCTGCTGTGTGAACTTTACAGTACAAAGGCACCACAGTGTACTAAACTGGCAGGTGGGGATTGTCCCATGATCCTGGTATTTCAGGACTGCCCCTTTGATGACCATTATCACGCATGACCCACAGAGCTGGCCAGGCTCCCATGTGGTTGGTTCTGAAAATTTTTGAGATAACACCTCCAGGCAGGAGTCAGGTCAAAGACAGCTCCCGCCGTTGAGGTCTTTTTTCCAACTGAGTTAAATGTTTGACAGAGAAGTTGAAAGCCTGCAGCCCAGAGGACCACAACATGAAGGCCTGTTTATGTTTCAATGATTTACTTAGCTGGTTTTTCCTCTTCTGTTAATGCTGAAGTTTTTAGTGATCTGTGTCAGATAGTTTATAGGGCGCAGTTTTACCTTTATTGTATAACTAATCGCTTTCCTTATATTCAGGGGACAATTTCCCTTTCATCATCATCACCAAGATACTAAACCAGCTTTGATTTAGCATCTTTATTAGGATAGAGTGACAACAAGCTATTTCCCCTGCACAGCCATGATTAGCCTGCATTATGTAGACAGACACTGCAGTGTACGTCAGGGTCCCGCTACGTGCATTTCCCTCATTTCCTATTTACCAGGCAGGACATGGCCATCAATCAAAAACTGACTAAACATATTCATGCTATTGCTGGCAAATAATTCCCCCTCCACACTTTATAATAGTCTCACTCCATTTCTTGCAAACAAAAATGGATGATGAGTTTGGTCGCATTACCAATTTTTTTTTTTTCCCGGAGCATTGAAATAAACATTTCTTTCTTTTTTTTCATTTTTTTCTTTTTGAAATGTAACTGCAAGAAAGAAAACTTGAAGGAGCAGTCTTATCTGAAAGAAACCAACTGCAAAATTATGGCAAGGGAAAAAAAATAAAGAGGAGACGGGCTGCATCACCGAATAAAGTTCTGAAGGGATGCTAAGATGTTCCAGTACCTCTTTTCAAATTTGTCCTCACTCTTGTTTTTCAGAAAACTCATGTAGCTTGGACAGCTTCTAGTTACCCAAGCCACTCTGAAGATCCAATTTTTTTTCTGTCTTTGTTTAAAATGTGGGTGGTGCAAAAGATCAGACAAATAAATGCACAGGGGAAATAGGAAGTCCTGGGGGCAATCTACTTAGCTGTCGTCAGTGTCTGTATATTCTTTCTTTAGTAAGAGAAGGGATGATTCAGCAGTTCTAGGTATCTCATGGCACAATGGTAGAGGGCTGTTTTTCAGCAAAAAGAAATATATATATATATATATATATATATATATATATATATATATATATATATATATNAAAAAAAAAATATATATATATATATATATATATATATATATATATATATATATATATATATATCAGTCATCCTTGATCTTCATTATTGGCAGCCACAGGGTTAGAAATTTCTTGTACACATATATCAGCCTTCCAAGACTTCTGAAATCTACAGAAGGCTTTTGTGGGAAAAACACACTCTCAAGGGTGTTGGAGGCCGTGCTGAGACAGGTGAGTGGAGCCCCACTCTCCCTGGAGCACTGGTCAGGTGTTAAAGTATTGCTGAAATTGCTTTTCACCTAAATGATGAATTCGATAAGCTCTTATTGTAGGCATTCACTCATTCTGATGTTCATTTTCTTGTGAATGAGCCAAAGCACTGGGGGTGGAACAAGGGGACTCTCTAACTAGTAGTGATTAGACTCTCCCTAGCTGACTTGGTGTCCTTCAGACAGCTAGTAGAACTACCTTGTGTCAGCGTTGGGCACACTAAGTGCACCACAGGGATCTTGAGGCAACAACACAAACACCATCATGGCTGGTTGCCCACTTCTACAAAGAACAACAGCAGCCAGACTTTTTAATCTCATCGTGAGCCACAGTAAACTATATGTAACCCTGCAGCCATGTCTGCCTTGGTCAGAAAGGGGTCACTTCCCATGGTAGTTTGTGGGACCATGAAAGGCATCCTGTGTTCTAGTTGAGCAAAGCTTACTCCGGAGACAGAGTAGAAAACTCTACAAGGTACAGAAGAGTGAACCACATTCCCAGACATAGGCACCTGACACCATGGAGCCCCCAACTCTATAATCCTATGACTGTAAGTCATGCAGACAATGTCCCAAGCTCCTAGCATTCTGGCTAGACTCCACCCTCACAGTTACCTGACAATAGCTAGGTATGCTCCTTCCCACAGATACCTGCAATTACAAGATAGCCCAGCCCACTATAAAAGGGGCTACTTGACCCCTCCTCTCTCCCTTAAGCTCTCACTTCTCTTATTCTCATCTCTAGCTCTCCTCCAGCTTCCTTCCACCCTCCCTCCACATGGCCATGGCAGGCCTCTCTCCTCCCTTCTATTTCTCTCTTGTCTTTCTACAAGAATGCTCTAAAAACTTAGAAGGTCTCTGCTCATCCAGACTCATCCTGTTGGGGCAACAGAGCGGGCTTTCCTCTCAAGAGCCGCATCTAACCTCCAGCTGGAAGCCTTCCTGTGCTCCAGCCACTGACTGGAGAAAGGGCTCTTGCTGCTTGGGAACCACCCAGCACCCCCTCTCCCCCTGCCCTCTTCTCCCTTCGGCCCCAGGACTGACCAAGCTGCCCCCGGGGTCCCCACTTTGTTCTCAGCTCTTCTGCAGTATCCAGTGACATCCTGTGATTCCCAAGAGCTAGAATCTGTCAAGTCTGGTCTCCATGAGGCCCAGAGACCTTGGACTGCTCCCTTTCCACCCCCTTCCGCAGACTGGGGTTCTGTGGCTTCTCACAGCCAGATGCCCTCTCAGGACCACACGGAGAGCGCACGACAGTCCTCCAAGTCCACCTGCCCAGAGCAGGATGCTGGTTCTTTCCCACCCCTTTATTTCCCCATGCCGGGAGCCCCACAGTAGTTCATTAGGAGTGCCATGATCGGGGCTGAGAGGCAAGGCTGTGATTGGGCTAATAAGTGGTGGGGATTTGCAGATTTCTCTTATTCTATAATCAGGTTTACTGAGTGAATCTCTCAGTCAGTGTTTTGTGCCGGCTCTCCCAGTGTTGCAGCATCTGGCCACCAAAAGGGCTTTTGTTCAGTGATCTTTGTCTTACTGATTTTCAGTAGTATGGGCTGAGCTGACAGCAGGGTCCTCGGAGAACCCAGGCAGTGACAGAGACACTGGAGCAGCCAACAAGCTAAGACATGAGGCAGTACGGCAGCCTGCTGTCTGACAGCTGAAGTGATGTCAGACTCCAAGGGGGTCCCACTGAGTAGTCATGGCCTGGATGGGTCATCCGGGCCACAGCATCTGGTGCCACATGCCCAAGCAGCCCAATGAGTGACCCAGGCCCTAAAGAGTTCACTGTGCAATCTGGCTCCTTGGTTACTCAGCCTAGTTCTGGCAGAGGTAGACACCTTAGACAGTCCCAGCAGAAGCAGTTGTGTTCCTGGTCAGGGAGACTGCTGTCCGACAGCTGAAGAAGCAGCTGGCCATTCTGAGAGTGGCCAGGTCAGGAAAAGAAAGTCAGAGAGAGATGGCAAGAAGGAGATAAGAAAACAGAAAGATAAAAGGCTGCATAGAGCCGGAGAAGAAAATCTGTAGTCACTCGAGTAGTGCCAGAGAGCCGTCAAGTTGTCAGGATTAAGAGTCTTGGATTCCAGCTGTGGTCAAGGGCTAAGACTTGCCCTACCTGAGGCCAACATGGAGACTAGAATTCACAGGGTGCAGCTTACCACTGTTTCTGTCTGCCTTGGGCTGCTTATCATTCCTGCCAAACACAGAGGGAGAATGAAAGCTGCCAGAGACCAAGAGCGAATGAAGCAATTCCTCTAGATGAACCACGGTTCCTTTCCAGGCAGGGCATAAGACTCCCAGCCAGTTCATGAGTGACTTCATTGTGAGTACATCTCTCTCCTTTCATTATATTTTTGCTTAGAGGACCATGAATGAAGATGTTTGCTTTCTTCAGACCTTCATGGCTTTCCAGACAATGACTCAAGCTCTCATACTTATTACTGTCCATAATAATAATAGCAATAACAATAATATGTTATAATTACACATATTTTTATATATTATATAATTATATATTTTATATATTTACTTGAACATATTTCCTTGTTATCATATAAATATATATCTATGTATGAATATATAAAATAGATTTCATTTTGTTATATGAATTATATAAGTATTATATGTTTGTATTATTATACAATTATACATTAGAAATTGTAATTATATAAAAGTATATATAATTGTATCATCATATAATAATACTGTTTTTATTATTATTAATTATTAAGCAATAAATCTTATAGATGAAAGAGCAAGGGATTCAACAATGACCTTGGAGTAGTCCAAATCTTTTAGCAATAGGATACAGGAAAGTATTAATGCTAAAGGAAGAAAGTTTTTGAGTTGAACTACATTGTAAACTTTATAGTGCCAAGATAACTAAGTGAGTATACGTGACTCTTGCCAAGAGTCATGAATGGAGTTCAGCCCTCAGGCCTCACATGAAGCAAAGACAGAGAAGTCTTTTGTAGGTTATTCTCTGAGCACTGCACATGCTCATGGCACACCCTCTTCATGTGCATGTGTTCACATAAATAAGTAAAACTGCAATATGTGAAAAACAGCTTAAGGTCTGTCAAAGACTTCTAAGTTATGCTCAGGGGAAATAAGCTCTGGTGTTTTCTTCAGTGATTGTGAACTAAAAGAAAAGAGTTTGAATATTTTTAAGAGAGAAATGACAAATGTTTGGGGACACAGACATGTTTATACTGATTTGAACATTATACAATAATTACAGTAATCAAATATCACATGATATCCTTATATATCTATATTACATACATATAATATATTACTAATGCATAGTATACTAATGTAATATATATGTGATATATATTGCACACATACATATTTAAAGGTAAAAGAAAGGAAATATGATTCAGTAGATAAGAACACTTGCTGCTCCTAAGACTTGAGATAACTTTTCAATCATCTGTAACTCCAGCTCAGGGGATCTGAATCCTCTTCTTGCTTCTGCATGTACATGCCTACAGACACACAGACATACACACACAGACATACTCATAAATGACTGAAGTATAAAGGAACCAGTAGTTTTTGTTTTCAGTCATCTTCATTAGATAGAATGAGTTGACTATGTATGATGTTGGGGTTTTTTTATATATATAAATGATTGTCCTTTAATGATAAATATATGCATGGGAAGGCAGTCTCCACATACATGAAATTCAAACTGTATGAGTAGGAGGCTGAACTGTACCTTGGGTGCATATTCAAATCAACTAATAAGGAAATAAATGAGTACACTGAAATTAAAATTTATGAGCTCAGATAAGCAAATGGGAAAGGGTTTCTTCATGCAAACAAGCATTTCACGATAACTCTGTGACTCGGGCTCAGAATCGCAGACTAAGCTGTGTCTGTTGTTACAGTGGGGAAGCAAAGCCAGTTGCCCTTATTCCTGTTTTTGCTAACCCTGCCATGCCCTCAGGCTCCCTTCATCTCACTGGACTCTGTTCTGCTGTTAGGTAATGGGCATTCTGCTATAGAGGCTTTTTACAGATATGCACATGCTCGTCTTTAAGTTAAGACCAAGATGATAAACCATTCTTTCCTGAATTCAAGAAATTGAAAGGTTTTAAAAACCGCTTCTTCATAGGTTACCAGAGCAGAGCAAACTGGTACTATTTTATTGATTTCCATCATTGTTATCTATCGTTCATATTGCACAAGGTACAGGATGTTTTGATGATGCTATGGCACAGATATAAGGCATTCCAGTCATATTTCATTGTTGTCAAAGGTTCCATTCAACTTTTGCTCTATTCAGTAGACTGTTTCCTCCGAGGTCCCTTCTCTAAGCTATGTATCAGCCATTTGTAGGAAACTCAATACCAAACTGTTGTTTTATAATTCTACATGCCCAGAATACGTTTGTATTCATGGTAAAATAATAGCAATTATAATAAGAAGGGGCAATCTTGATCTGCAATCAGAAAGATTGTTAATTTCCTTCCCAAGTGACCAATGGGTTTGAGCTGGCAATTCAAAACTCGGAGCTTAGGGGGGAAAATGTGCAAAATGGCTTTGGGTCTTTAAAAAGAAAACTATTTTAAAAAGAATAAGCCCTGATTGATTGCACATTGATATAAACATGCACATGGGGCTAGTTCTGCAGTCCAGAGATGGAAAAAAAATCCTGTTGGAATAGTAGACAAATAGATGCATTTCAAGGGAGCCTAAGGCGGTGGAAGCAAGAGAATTGAGGCTTGGGGAAATAGCAAGAACTGCAATATTTGAATGTTCTTCAAAGTGTGTGTGTGTGTGTGTGTGTGTGTGCGAGCAATGCCATTTTGAGGAGTTTATTAAAGCAAAGGTAAGCTGTCTGGTATGAGTTAAATCAGGAGATGTCAAAGGCATGGTTATAGGCCTCGAGAGACATGGACTAGGGAAAGCATCCTGATTTTCTGCCCAACAGAGTTAGATGTTAGTATCTGGGAAGAGCACAGGCCTGAATCGAGAGACTGGGGTGCTAGATCAATCCTATCAGAAAGCTGGCTGGAGCTTTATCTCTCTGAACCTTATTTCTCTCAGGGGGGAAAGAAAAAGAAAAGAAAAAAGAGACATTGCCAACATGTTCTCTAAGAGAGTGTCCAATTCCACCATCTTCAGAAAATTGAAGACCATTCATCAGTGAAGAAAGCTTTGTCGATCAAGGTGTCCAATAAAACCCGTGGAAAGATGTTAGGTTAAAAACCCAAAGGTCATGAAGTGGTGTTTATTATTATTTTTTACACTTATTTTGTGTGTGCCACACACGGGGAGTGAGAAGACAACCTTTAGGAGCCAGTTATTTCTTTCTCAGAGATTGAGCTCACGTTACTGGGTTTGGTGAAACCTTTACCCATTCAGCTATCTTGCCTCTCTCCACCCCATTAAGCATTCTTGATGTACACTTGCAAGGCCACCCACCAGCATAGTGTTCATTCTCTCATGAGCATTCACTAGATGCTGGGCTTGGACTAAACCTGTTTTAGGTATTTGGTGCAAAAGGAATGAAAGGGAGTGGTCTCCTTGTGTTCACTGAGCCTTGGCGGGGATAGGTATTCTGACAACCTCTCAGGAGCTACAGAGTGGGCTTGCTACGGAAAGGGAAAGGTAAAGTCGGAGCTGCCCGAGTTAGGAATGACCATCTCAGGAGGGAATACCAGTTACTTAGTAACTAGGAGTCTCTGCAGTGGTGATATTCAAGACGCAGGCAAAAGAGGTGGTGGGTGAAGGAGACACATCACACCAAGGTCAGGTGTGCACTGGGTTTCAGTTTAGTTTGACACAGAGGCTTGGTGAGAGAGAAGGAGGGAAGGCCAATAGGAGAAATTAACCTAAGGCCTGTTTGTGTCTTTCTTCCCCTGAGGATGAACAGGGACCAGAAGAGGGCAAGAACTTCTGGGTTGTTTCCTCTTGCTACCCATCTCCTGGATACTCAACGCTTGTTCCTGCAACCTATTTGGGATACCGTATACCCTTTGGGCATCAGCAACAACATGTTATACTGATCTACTTTAAAGTAACATATGGACCATTCAAACAATTCAGCAGTTTACTGGTTTTGATTATGATTTAATGTAACCATGTGTTCTAAGAACACCACTGAGCTTCACGACTGCCCAGCTATTAATAAGAATACAACACATCAATACCTGTATCTATTGGTTCAATTCGCACACAAATGTCAAGTATAAAGTTGAGGGCAGTATAATTTTGGTGTTTAAAAGTAGAGATATCAGGACTATTTCTTTAGTACAATTTAGACTTATTAAATAGATATAGACACGTGTTTATCCCTGAAGGGAATTGCTTAGAAGCATCGAATCAATGGTATTACCTACAAGTGAGTTTGTTGGTGTCTGAGTCTCAAGTCTTTGGGAGTTAGACACAGCATGCTGTGAGAATCAGCAGAAATGGAAATTAAGTTGCTGACTTTATTTCTGACTCACTCAAGACCTCCAGGCATGCACTAAATTAATGTTATATTCCGTTTCTCCAGATGCAAGTTAAAGAGGAAAGATTGCCTGTTATTTTATTTCTCTTGACTTTGTTGAGGTTAGGGATAGCGCCCTTTTTTTTAAAAATACAAGCGGTTCTTACTGTGTACACACAGAGCGGTTAGACGAGGATATAGATGAGACAGGTAGATGCTGAAAGGAGTTCAAGTTCTCTGAGCAGCTGTGTGATCAGTGTTATAACGGCTCTGACAGAGATGACTGGGTCTAATTATGCGCAGCAGTTTGCTATATGCAAAATAAGCCCCACCCTGAGAATCGGTGAGTGCTGAAGAAACTACATGTGACTAAGCTACATTTCAAGTAAGTTAGAAAAGTACTCTCTGAAGTCTTGCATGTGACAGATGCATGACAGACAGATAAGGTAGGCGATAACTAGATAGATAGGTAGGTAGGTAGGTAGGTAGGTAGATAGATAGATAGATAGATAGATAGATAGATAGATAGATAGAGATAGCTGGTAGATAATAGATAGTTGATAGATAATAGACAATAGTTATATGACAGATGGTAGATAGTTGTGGATAGATAGATGACTGACAGCTTGCAAGCTAGCTAGGTTGCTCTATTATAGACTGATATCTGATGGGAGGTGATGGGAAGGCTGATAGAGATGATGGATAGGTAGATAGCTAGGTGAACAGTAGATAGAGTTAGAGTTTAAAAGATACAGGTAAGTAGAAAGTGATTTATTGTGAGCAATCAACTCACTATAGAAAGAAACAAGTCTCACGATGTCTCTGGAGCTGGCCACCCAGGAAGGCTGGGGTATTCTTCCAGTTCAAAGGCAGAGGCCCAAGAACAGGGACAGCAACTATCTAGAGACACTGTTTCTCAGCTCATGACTTTCTTCATTGTAGGGTTAATTGTTGGTCTCAGAATATGACATATGAGCTTGTCCAAGTTGGGTAAAATATGTAGCAAGTGTTAAATGTAACTTTAACTGCAGTGAAAAAACATTGATACTTGCACAGAGTTGGATGTGTTCAACTGGTGGTTAGCTCTGAGTTTTCTCTTCTTGCAGAAGGAGCAGCAGTTTATGGTTCCAGGGTTCTTCTTTGTATCTCCTTGATTGCTAATGACACTCACCACTATCTCCCACGGTTCTTGGTCACTCTTACTTTTTGCTAAAGAGCCATCTTGATTTCCTGACACTTTAGCGTTTTGTCTTCATATTCAATGGTAAAAGTGGCCCATGTGGTCTCTGTGTGAGCCTTTCATCAGGCTAAATTTCTGAAGAAAATAAGGAGAGAGAGAGAGAGAGAGAGAGAGAGAGAGAGAGAGAGAGAGAGAGATTGATTGATTGATTTGGCTTCTGGTTTTAAAGCCGAGTCTAAACAGCATAATCCTAGTTCCAGTGAGGGCCCCAGGAAAACTGAGTAGTAAACAATAGAGAAAAAAGAATTTACATCTCTAAACAGGAAAGGAACTGTTGGTCAGGATTCAAACTTTCATAACTACAGGGGTGTGGGGGTTGTGTGTAGGGGGAAGACTTGCAGTTCCTCTGAGCTCAGAGCCTCCAATCACCTCCACCTCTTACAGGTCTATATCACCTCCCAGCCTGGCCAAACTGGGAATCAGCATTCCAGCACACAGGTCTTTGGCATACTTCCAAAGCACATGCAAACCACAGGAATAAGCTCCGCTTAGATATCTCATCTCAGGCATGCTCTAGAAAAGTGGTCTTCCAGTTTTTCATCTTGATGCCCAGTGATATGACATTTCCTTGCTTGCGTGAGTGAGCTCATTCCATATTTGTGAATGTTCCCACAAATGAATACGCTGAAGATAAGACCTCATCAAATTCTATTCTCTTTTTTAAAAAAAATTATTACACTTTTTCATTTCCTTGAGCACACATGTGCTTAAGTGTGGTAGACAAGGCAGAGGGCAATTTGAGGAAGTCAGTTCTCTTCTTCCACCGCGTGGGTTCCAGAAATCAAATGGAGACCTTCGGGTGTGGCACCAAACACCTCAGGCATCTTGTCAGCCTTCTTTTTTAAGACTCTGTAGGGAGCTTCAGTGAAGTGTTTGGTCACGGGAAGGAAAGTTGTTCTTTTGTGAAGAAAATTAGGCCCATTTATAATTCTTCAGTAGATGATAAACACACACACACACACACACACACACACACACACACACACACACACACTTTTTTATATCAGGTTATCTGTCATCTGACCCTGATGCTCACTCCATGGGCAAATACCAGGATGTGGGTTGAGTCCTTCTGTCAGCTTCTGATGGTTTTTCAGGCAGAAGAGTTGCCTCTTGTCTTGTTCCCCCCCCCCCTTTTCAACTAATTCTGGTGAACCTGATAGATATTAAGTTGAGAAATAACATGTGACAAAAAAAAAATGACTCCCTCAAGGCATTCTCTCTCAGCTCATGGCTCTGACCATGGTAGGTTTAGTGGCTGGTGTCTCAGAATATGACGTGTGAAATTGTCCAAGCTAGTTAGAATATGCAGCAGGGGTTAAATGTAATTTTAGCTGCAGTGAGAAAAATATTGACACTTACAGAGCTAAATTTATTTAGAAAATCAGTGCTGGCTCACTTGAGAAAGTTCCATAGAAGCATCTGGACCTGAGTTCAATTCCCAGCACCCAGGTATAAAAAACCAGACATGGTGCACATGCCTACTTGTAATCTGTACTCCAGTATGAGAAGCTGGGGACAGGTTGATCCCAGGGGTTCTCTTGGCAGCAAGCCTTGCCTCATCCGTGCATTCCAGATTCCAGCAAGAGACTTTGTCACAGAAAACAAAGTGGAGAGGAATTGAGAAAGATTTCTGAGGTTGATTCTCCCTTTGGCTTACACAAGTGCACTTGAACCAAACATCATAACACACACACACACACACACACACACACACACACACACACACAAACTCATACCCACAATTAGGAATGTATTTAATTGGATGAAAACATATATGTTTCTGTATGTGGGATAAGGCATATATGTTGTGTATGTACATGTATTAGATTACATGTTTGCTTTTATTGTCTCTCTTTTTTTTTTAAAGATTTATTTTATTTATCATATGTAAGTACACTGTAGCTGTCTTCAGACACTCCAGAAGAGGGAGCCAGATCTTGTTACGGATGGTTGTGAGCCACCATGTGGTTGCTGGGATTTGAACTTATCACCTTCGGAAGAGCAGTCGGGTGCTCTTACCCGCTGAGCCATCTCACCAGCCCCGATTTTATTGTTTCTTTTCTATCGTTTTATCTCATGAGTACTGTGATAACAGAACAAAAAATATCTATTGTCTATCTAGCTCTATCTGCCAATTATCTCTATCTATCTATCTATCTATCTATCTATCTATCTATCTATCTAGCATCTGTCTTCCTTCTATCCATCTACCTATAATCTAACCATCATCATCTATCTATGTATGTACCTGTGTGTATGTATATGCATGTATGCTGTGTCAATAAGAGATTAACATTTCACTTTTTATGCAGGGCCAACAGGAAGCAGGTTAAAGGGAATGGATGCTATTTTCTCACTTAAATGTGACTGGCTATTTAAATAAAACAGTTGAGATCTGACATTTTTTTCTAATATGAATCTTGTTTACAGAGTGTCAATATCATTTTTAAAAAGTGAATGTAAATCTCGGAAGGTTCAACGTAACAAAAGAAGGGCTGTTTACTTCGAATCCAAGGTTCTCTTCTGTAGAAGAGCAGGATCTAAGATGCTGGCACAGAGGCAGGATGTAGGAAGAAGTGCTTTGTTTAGAGATGAGCATAATGATGCCCCCATGGACTGGTTTCTAGACTTATTTCAATAAGGCAAAAATTATTTATGAATAACCTGAAGATCCAAAGAGAGGGAGATCACCTCAGCATCCTCAAATGGAGCCAAAGGGTCGTTGACCCTGCCCTGGCTGAGGTCAGAATGATATAGGGATAAGGAAGAGAGATGCAGGCATAAGCAACATTACTTCATTTGAAAATGAAGATGGTTCCTGGGGACTAGCAAACACAAGGAATCAGATTTACCCTACTGAAGTCAGAAGAAGAAATACAGACCCACCTTGAGAATTGCACCAACTTTGTGACCTCTGGGGTCTTAAAACATTGTATTTATAGAGACCCTGAACCCTGGATCTGTGGTCATTTTCACAGGAGCACAGGAGTAAGCTGATTTAGACTGAGTATCTCAGCTGCTGGATGCGGAGCTGCAAGATGACAGATGACAATCTTCGTCAGAGCCCAGTGATGAGGTCTCCAAAGACAAGGACAATACGATGAAGGTAAGTGTTTGTATATACACATGTATGCATTTGTATATTATACATAATTTTAGACTGTCAAAAGTGAGCGTTCTGCTGAGTTTCTGATTCAGTGGAGGAAGTGCATACAAGAAACTAATTATGGGAGGAAAAAATTTGGGATAATCATCTTTTCCATTATTAGTGGCTCTTGATGATTAGTGATCTTTTCAATACCATATATATATATATATATATATATATATATATATATATAT